>ML777542.1:301984-312568 GCA_009831015.1 Picea engelmannii
TAAAGGAGTTCACCCCACTCCGGGCTACATCTCCTGGTCCAGCCTCCAAATGGATCTTTTATATTAAATTGCTCAAAGTGCTTAAAAACAAGTCTTACATTGCTCAAATCAACAAAATGACTGCTCCAATGGCTCCGCAGCGTCCCAAAACCCCTGTCTAGGCTCTGATGGCTCCTGAAACGGTCGAAAACTGAAGAAGATAGACTCCTTGAAGTCTCCCCTTCTTCTTTGCTGTCTCTGGTTCTACAATCTGCACCCCTTGTTCTCCAAACCTGGCACACACGCTCATTTAAGCGTAAAGAACCCAGTCCTGTATGCAACCGTGCACCGGTACAAACCGTAGAACGGTTAGGGTGCCTCCAGCCCCCAACCGCCTCGGCATTGGGTCATATGCTCATACAACCATAGGCTGGGTGCAAAAAGTCGTTGGCCCGTTTCAAAACCGTGCCAACGGACTTAACCCATGCGCATTTAAACAATGTTTATATAACATAAACCCCGCGCAAGATATATATTGGGTCGCGAGTTCAAAACCACGCACCATACCCAAAATACATTACAAAGTATAATAATCGCGCGCCTTTTTCTTTAATACACAGCCATGTAATATGTTATATATAAAACATTGTAATATATTGCAAATGTGCCAACATTATGTTACGGTCATATATATATGGTTATGAAACCATGGGTCGGGGCTTATGCCCCGACCCGCCCCCCTTTCCAAATGTATAAACACATGACTTTAAATATATGCGCATTGGTACATTAAACAAGGAACATTGGCGGGTTATATGGCTAGCGCATGTGTGTTAAGACTTTGGCTATGGGAGAGGTCCCGGGGTCGAACCCCACGGGCTCTCCAAAAACTTTTACACACAACCAAATTAACCAATGAAATATTGACATGTGGTGCCAAGTGATGGGGCCACGTGTCCATTCATTATTGGCCATAAAGGACACGTGTCAATCTCCCATTCGCTGACAAACATCCAACCAACAATCACCACATCATCAAACTGCCACGTCAGCAAAAGGCATGGCCCTCCACGTGGCCGTACGGACTGTACGGATAGGTACAGTCAGCACCCCAATTTTTACCTGTTTGACTTGGCGGTCAAATCGCGATATCTCCTCCATACGGACTCCATTCGCGAAAATAAATATACCGTCGGAATCCGGAAAATGAGACGGACGCAATGGCACTGTTTTCGTCTCAATCCGAGCACTTTGAAAATTGAGCAAATTTGATCCCCTGATCATCGCGGCACAATGATACAAGAATAAATAGTTCAATAACACCCTTTAGGTGATTTCTAAAACCACTAATCTTGAATAAATACTCAAAAACCATGCAAGGTTGAATTCTAACATAGACCTAGTGAACATTCTTGAGGAGAAGTCGAAGGGGGAAGTTACACATTGTGAAGTCATGGTGAAGAACTCAAAATATAAATTGGTGAAAATTTTCCAAAACAAGTGGGAGGATATTCCACTTACCTTGAGAAATATGGAGCCTCACTTTCCATCTAATTTGAAAGTTTATTTCTTCAGGGCTGACCTATACATTGATACCCTCAAGATAATGAAGCTTAATTGGATAGGACTTACATTCAAATATCCATTACTCCTCCATAAATCCATTCCCTCTTGATAGTCTATGATGGAGATGGGTGAAAAAGAAGAAGAGAAAAATAGATGGGGTGACATAGAGCTAAGGGTATGATATCATAGAAGGGATGGAGTTACCCAAATTGTAGCTTATGACTTCAAGTAGATAGCATACAGGGATCAACAATCAGAGTAGGAGGATTGAGCAAGGAAAGGATCAATTTTTGAGGCACTGATTTGTTGCACATGGGCATGCAAAAAATCTAGCTAGGGGGTAATGATGGGCCTCTATATTGTATTTTATTTATCCCATTCTATATAAACATTTAATATTTTTCCCTACAACTAGACCTTCATATGAAACATTTGTGTATTTTAATGATTGTTGAGGTTCTTGTGACATTTGCTTGTCATTCTATGCTTAAATTTCTTAATTACTAAGTATGAATGTGATAAGCATTGATCTTGAACCTCAATCGATTATATGGTTTACAAAGAGTCTAGTCTATTATTTATTTTCGTTTTCCTTTATTATTTGGCTCTAAATTGGGCGCCATTAGCGCCGTATTTAGCACAGTCCAATGGAAAAAATGAAATCAACTTGGGGTGCTAAATTCGATGCTAATGGAACCCAATTTAGACCCGAATAGTAAAGGAAAATGAAATTCATTATTCACATAACAAGAAATTTGGATAACACAAAATTAAAAAAATAATAGAGCCCTCGCACCCAAAATGAAAACAAAAATAATAGAGCATGAAATTTGGATAACACGAAATTAAAAAAATAATAGAGCCCGCCTACCCAAAACAAAAATGAAAATAATAGAGCTTGCACACCCAAAAGAAATCTTTTGTACATTCATGATACTCCAGTCACAATTTTAGATCACGCGCACACCCTTCATGATACTATAGTCATGATTTTAGATCTTGCGCACACCTAGTCATGATTTTAGATCCTATGCGCACCCTTCATGATACTCCAGTCACAATTTTAGATACCGCGTGAACCCAGTCACAATTTTAGATCCCATGTGCACCCAAAATAAAGGGTTTGCACATTCTCGAATCTCATACCCAAAAGAACCACCCAAAGGAAAATATAGGGGCAAGCGTGGGAAGATCCTCACCCGCAAAGATAGAGGCAGTTGATCGATACAAAGGAACAATAAGAAAGCAGGGGAAAGTGTGGGAAGATACTCACCCATAGAGACCAAGGCAATTGATCGATGCAAAGGAATAGTAAGAAAGCACGTTGATGATCTATATCCACCCAAAGATGATGAACAATAAGGAACGGTAAGAAAGCACCACCCACAGATGATCTATATCCACTTGATCTCACTGAAACGTAACCAATTGAGTGATCTATAATCCCCCTGGCTGTTTCAATGCATACAGAGCAAAGAGAGGGATTTTCCACAGTCTGGAGGAAAACAATTCGCCCTAGGACATCAAAAAATGTCAAGCAGCTTAGGGAAATGAGCAAAGGGATCTGATTCTTTCCATAATGAGGTATTTCATACTCAATTTATATATTTTTTCATGTTTCCATTGCTTGTTTGAATTGTATTTTTTAGTTTTTTATTTCAAAATTATAAAAGAAGAAATTTCCTCTGTATATATAGGGTTTATTGTTTTTATTTTTAAATTTAAAATAAGAAATTTATTGTACATATATAGGGACATGACCCAGAGAAACTGAAAGAGGAAATGGATTATATATTGGGGGTAGAAACAGTGAAGAAACTAGAAGGTATGGACTTGTCCATGCTTGCCAAATATGTGGAATAATGATCTACTAAAGGCACTGAAATAGTCCAACCAAACCAACCCTCTCGAAGAGAATCGATTGATTCCCCATCAATTCTTGGCTCGTGCAAAAGATCAAGGAGAAATTAAATATCAATAACCTCTAAGAATGTGGAATGGGGAGTAGAGACGTCCAATGTACCAACCACTCCTGGGTCACAGATTTATTCCACCACCAGTACATGTTATGTATATTGTATTGGTACATACGAAAGCAAGGTAGAATATGATGTTGTTTCCGGGAATATCATAATGACAAATGATGGGAAAGTCTTCATGCATAGGTTGAAGGACTCATGCCTTCAACGCTTCAAAGATCATATACATCTTTCATTCTCAAAGATACCCTTTCACCTTCAAAAATAAATCATCAATGACATGGAGACTGAATTTGGGACAGGTTGGTCAATAAAGCAGATAAAAAAACAAATGACTCAAAATTTCAAGAGATTTCGTTCCAACCAAATGAAAAAGATAAAACGAATTCCTCTCGAGCTAAGGAATAAAAGAAGGCCAATTGATGTAAGTGTGAAATTATGGAAAGATATCGTGAAAGCATATGATAGAGAGGATGCACATAAGAAGTCCGGTGAGGAGAGAATACATGTATTTGAATTTTCGACAATAGATTATTTCAAATTCATTAAACATTTTTTATATTTTACTGGTGCATAATCTAAATTGAATTAGTGTATGTTTTAGGACAAGGCCTTGAAGGCTAGGCTTGCCAAATTTCATACCACGCATCATAGTGGAAAAACAGGATTAGAAGCCTCAATATGCAAGTTTGTAAGTCCTGGGAATATCTGAAATGATATATTTTTTAAATTTTGTACAAAAAAGTAAATGATTGCATATCAATTACTTTAACTAGTCCATCCGCCATGCTTTGGCAGGAGCAACAATATGTCCATTATCCATCACAATACCAATTTGAGATGATACAGGAAAAAAAGTGGTCCAATTTTTTTATCTGGATGGAGAATGATGTATCATTAGTTGACTTTCAATAACTTAGTTGGATATCGTTTCGTTAATATGTCAATTTGCATTTCTTGTGTTGAGTTTTTTTTTTATGTGTATCTTGAGTCAGAAGGTTCTAGTGCAACTATACACATTTTTTTGGCCCCTTTTCTCTATTTCTCTTATAGAGTCTTAGAAGAATGGCATGGTCAAATAAAATAAACGTTTGTATTGATCCTTGTTTCCCTTCATGAGAATATTTCTCTTAATGGGGTTTGAATGGCTTGATAATAACAAGGACTAGATTCCTCTAACTCAAATCCCCCATCATATTCTCACATTCATCCTTCTTATTTGTTGGTGGGGTAAAGATAGAGTGTATCTCTCCATTTTAAGAAAATGGTGTATTTTGGAGTGGATCTCATCCATAGGCCTTTAGGTATTTTACCAATAATGGGTATCTCAGATGGTCCCTGTTCATATTTTCCCATATCTTTAATGTCCTTGAAACCCATGGTTTGGATCATGGGAAAGACCTATTGTTAGGTTTAGATTTCTCATGTCTTAGAAAAATCATATTCATCCTCATCATTATCATGTACCTCATCATGATTTTAACCCCATTCTCCTCATCTAAAAGGAGCCATGTTTCCAATTACACCGTCCCTCGGATCGATGAAACGCCAATTTTGTTGGACTCTTGGCACCAGATTCTAGCTAGGGGGACCCCTCTCCTAGCATCAGATTCCATCTAGGGGGACCCCTTGCCTGGTTGTGATTTTTTTCCCCCAAACCAAATTGTCATTGTGTCCCTGAATGGCTTTAGTAGGCGAGTTACAACTCGCCATAGAAACCAAAACGTGCTTCAGATCGACGAAACGCCAGTTCTGTTGGACTCCTGGCACCAGATTCCAACTAGGGGGACCCCTCTCCTATGATTCTGTCGCTGAGAAAAATGTTTGTTAGAGGATCTCCAGAACTAGGGTTTAGCTCAATGATACACAATGCAAATACGACATAGTGGGTAAACTTTAAAATCCCCTATTTCGGGTGATTGTGGGCACCGTGGTCATGTAGGAGTTTGTCATACACACCTTTCAGAGCTTATAGAACTCAGTTATGTCACCCAGTTGTGATTTTGTGCCCCCGGACCAAATTGTCATTGTGTCATTGAATGGATTCATGAGGCGAGTTGCAACTCACCATAGTACCCAAACCGTGCCTTAGATCGACGAAATGCCAGTTCTGTTGGACTCCTGGCACCCAATTCTAGCTAGGGGGACCACTCTCCTCTGATTCTATTGCCCAAAACATTGTTTGTTAGAGGATATCTAGAACTAGCGTTTAGCTCAGTGAGGCACAATGTAAATTCAACACAGGGGGTCAACTTTCAAATCCTCTGTGTCGGGCGATTGTGGGCACTATGGTCGTGTGGGAGTTGGTCATACACACCTTCCAGAGCTTATGAAACTCAGTTACGTTGCCTGGTTGTGATTTTGTGCCCCCAGAACAAATTATTAGTGTGTCCTTGAATGGATTCAGTAGGCGAGTTGCAACTCGCCATAGCTCCCAAACTGTGCCTCGGATCGACGAAACACCAGTTCTGTTGGACTCCTAGCACCAGATTCGAGCTAGGGGTACCCCTCTCTTGTGATTTTGTCACCCAGAAAAGTGTTTGTTAGAGGATATCCAAAACTAGGGTTTACCTCAGTGAGGCACAATACAAATCCAACATAGGGGGTAAACTTTCAAATGCCTCGTGTTGGGTGATTGTGGGAACCGTAGTCATGTGGGCGTTGGTCATACATACCTTCCAGATTTTTATCGCTATGTGATTTCTAGAGGTTGTAGAAGAAATGAGAGATGTAACCACAAAAACACTTTGGAAGATGGAATCTAGCCCTGCCAGCTTTAGAGAGGGATCTCTCTATAATATTTAGATTTGTTTGGATTAACATATTAGGCTAGTTATGATAGTTCAGGGTTTGTTTGTTTGATTTGAATTGTTTGGTTGATTAAATGATTAAATTACCATGGGGGTATGGAGTTTGTGTCTTAAAATAGGGATCTGTTTCAGTTTTTATAAAGTTTCTTCACAGGGCAAGGTAGTTAAACTTATTGGATCTTGTAAATTTGGGTGAAGTGAAAGAAATTCGATTAAGTAAAAGAGAAATTAAGAATTTATTTACTTAAGTTCAGTTGAAAACATAGAAATTATTCAAAGCCAGAAGAAAAGTATATTAATATAAATTGTGTTCTTCAACCTTCTCTTTAACAATTCAGATTAGAAACACATAAGAATGATAAATAGAGAAAGTAAAACATAAACGTAGATAGATGCATTTCACCAACAGTTTGACACAAGAATCCTATGAAAGAGCCTTCTTTATTACTGATCAATCCACTTGAATCGTAAAATAGCCTTCTTGGATCCAAAAATCAACCCCTCATACTTCAAAATGAGAATTATTTATAAATTTATTTACAAAAGGTCCTGGCATAACTGATCAAGATATATTTTAGGAATATCTAAACTAACTCTATCTCTAATCACAAAAATATAGGACTGTTTAGATATGCTCGGATTTGTGGCACTGTTTTGATGGAAGTTGTTGATGATCTGTCCTTTGACTCCTGCTGTGTTTTTGGTCCTTGCTTCTAAAAAGTAGAACACATCTTTACTCAAGTAACTCGCACAATTTGTCCCGCCTATTTTCAATTGGGATTGACAATTTGAGTAATTTCCTGTAAATTTCATCCACCTCTGTGTATTTGGAAAAAGTAAGCTTGGTGATGAAAATGTGTTTGATCTCATGCTTAATGTTCAATTCAAACTCCAATGTTTCCAGGAATGATTTCCCAATGATGCTTCCTTGTATTCCTGTGAATTTTGAATTATCCTTTTCCAATGTCATTAACTTTTGGTTATAATCGGACAAGGTAATTAACTTCTCATTTAGCACTAATAAACCAGGTACCCCTTTCTTGTTTAGCACCTCAAATTATTTTAAGAACCTTTGCACACCTATTTCCATAACCTGGCATTTGTCTTCCAACTACAACATGAGGATTTTCTTAGTTAGAACCTTTTTGATTTCCAGGATAGTTTTAGTTCTGTTGTCTATCTCTAGCTCCTCTAAGTCCGGTTTGTTTTTAGAATTTAGAAACCTGATGAGATATGTGGCTTCTGTTGGATTTTCTCCCAATTATTCCTTAATTATTTCAATGGCTCCTCTAGCTTTCTGAATTAACTCATGTTGCTCAAAGATAATATGTATAGAGGGCCAAATCTCTGTCATGGATTTATTGATGTCTATCCATATATTTTCCTTAGATTGGGTTGAGGTATTAGCCATGGCTATTTATTTTCCTAACTGTTGTAGTCATTGACAGAGCCTCTGCGATTTCTGTACTTCATCCTAATGAGAAGCCTCAATCCTTATTTTATGTTCATGTAATGACTTTACTTTCTCTTGTAACCTTTTTATTTCTAGTCCTTGTATGGACATGTCCTCCATAACTTTCACCAATTTATCTCGGGCATCTGAAGTTTGTGTTGGGGTTGATGTTGATGTAGAAATTTTTGTTGTTCTGATCTTTTTAAGAGGCACTACATCTAGTGTAACTATGGCTAACTATTCATTCTTCTCTTTTTCCTTGATCAACTTATCCATATCTTCTTCCATTTCCCTAATCTGTGCATTTTTCTCCATAATCAACTTGAGCATTTCTTCTTTTTGGCTCTCTGTCTCAACCAGCTATTTAGTCTATGAATCCTCTGTTGCTGGTAATTTTAACTCTTTCTTGAGTGCTTCTATGTCAACATTATTCTTCTTAATCAATTCTTCTGGTGCTTTAACATTAGCTGGGTCATATCCAATCTTGAGTACTAATTCTTCTAATGATTTTATTTTATTATCCTTGGCCAAAGAATAGATCTTTTGAATCTTCAATTGAGACTCGATATTGGTCAATGATACCTCTAATTTGGAAGTTGTTATTGCAACGTTTGTCTATGTTGAATAAATCATCTCCCCTGTCTATCTGTGCATATCCATATGATCAATAGGATGGATATCCTTTGTATCAAATTCAAATGGAGTCTTCGTGTAATCAGTTGATGTCTTTGCATAGGGGACCTGTGCCTGTAAGAATGACATTTGCATTCTTCCCTTCTCTGTGTCAAAAGCTGACAAAAGTCTGTGCTGAGAAGTAGAATTATGTTTCCAAAATTGAGTATAAGTGTTTCTTTTCAGAAGTTCATTCTTTTGCTTAATCTCCTTATACTTATAAAAAATACTTGACTCATTTTCTCCATGGATTAATTCAGATCTTTGATGTGTGTCTGGATTCCTTTGTGAAGATGATGATGATGGAGATTCTGTAAAAGGACTAGATGACTATGTTGAAGAATGTGGTCCTCTTAATACTATTGTAGCCTGCACTTCTCCCTCTTTAAGAAAAACTTCTTCAAGATTGATTTTAGTCTTCTCCCTATAGATTCGAAATTCATCTACTGAGACCTTTGTGACTGAAGTAGAGTCTTCATTCCTTGATATTTTATTTTCTTGTCTCTGAGGTGTGATGGTCTATGAAGTGGTGATAGACATAAGTTTATCTTTTTCTTCTTGCAAAGTGTCCTCTTCCCACTCAGCTCAATTCATGTATTTTTCAATATCTGGCCTTTGTGTATGCACATAGGGAGTGGTCCTCTATTTTATCCTTAACTCAGAAATAATGTTGAATGGGTCATATGACCAAATAAATCTTAGAGGAAACTTCATCTGTTTTAAGAGGATGTTTTCTTCTTCACCTACTGCTCTATTGTTGCAAATAAACAATCCTATCTAAGTTTTAATTCTGAAATGAGATTTCTTGTTGGTTGCTACAAAGTGGATTTCATCTGAATTAATCATTTGTCTTATGTATTCCATGCAAAAATCCTCATTGGGAGGTATTTAGGAAACCTGTATGGTGGCCTATCACATCCATACACCCTTATTTTTGTGTAGTTTTGGTATAAATACCAGTCACCTGTCTTGGCCTTCTCATTTAGATGTAAAACCTTTTGAATTTCCTCACTAACACTAGGTTATGTATTGCTTCTCAGTAAACAAGTATCTGGATAAATGAATTGATCAATAAAATCTTTAAAATTGTACTCCACGGAGTTCTTTCTCACCAATGAAGTCCAAAATATGACTGAGGGTGGGCTTCCTTGTTCATTCAACTTTTGGAGTGCAAATGGAAACCTATCTTCTTGATAAAATATGAACATATAAACCAAAATGGAAGCATACTTTAACATTCCTTCAGTTTGAAACTTAAGGAATTGCTCATGAATGATGTCAGCCAATAATTGACTGAAATTAAAATTCATGGAAACCTTTTCTTCTGTAGAGAAACTAGACGGAAAACCTAAAATAGGTTCATCTACCCATTCATCATAATACTATCCTAATAAACATGAGAGCATGGAGATAATTTGATTAGCCTTGTCTGGAAAAATAGAAGAGGAGTATAGTGGATATTTCTTAGGTAGTTGGGCATCTTCAGGGAGGAAAATTTCAAAAATTTGGGCTCTCTGGGGAAAATCTAATTTTTGGTATAATTCATTGAGGGCTTCAAGAGAGAAAGGGGTGGTGGAGTCATTTTGAGGGATCTGCAACATTTGGTTAATGGTCTCAGGGGTAATTGTAAACCGAAATTCACCATTTTGGGATACAATGGCTCTTTGGCTTGGGAGATAACTAGCTTGGCATTTTAGGATGAATTTAGGGAAGTGGTAGGTTTGAGGAAACATGTAGAGGGGTAAATTGGATTCCTAGAGTCCAATTTCATCACTTTGGTCAAGGAAATTATCTTTTATCCAACAATGTAATTCAAATAAATTGAATTCACACTTAGGTTCTACAACTTTGTAATCTTTGTCTTCCAGGGGGATGTGGTCAAGGTCAATTGGAGGGAGAACCATAGGGTTTTTAGAGATGTCAAAAGTCTTTCCTTTAGGAGCCATTATACAAAATTAATAGTAGGATAGGTTAATAGTGTTGTAATTACCGAAAAAATGGTGACAATTGATAGAAGGTGATGGTGATTGCATTTCCACAATTGAGCTCTAATCGACTTCTTTAGTCTTTGACTTAATCACATGCAACAAAATGGTGTAATGGGGGGGGGGGGGGGTGATTTTTT
>ML777542.1:313022-324904 GCA_009831015.1 Picea engelmannii
AATTCTGAGGAAAGTGAAGAAAAGAAGGCTGAAATGCAAGGAAGGATAAATTCTTTTGATGGTGCTTTCTAAGGTATGTTATTTTCAGGTCATCTCACCATTTTTGCTATAACTTGTTTTCTATAATGATTCAGATCCTAAAAGTGCTATGCAAGTGAGAAAACATATCCAAGTATCTGTTAAAAAACAATTCATCTTGTGGGTCGTTGTATTTTGGGAGTTACACTCCGTGGAAAATAGGGTTTGTGGCCAGTCCTGAAACTAGTCAAAATCAGGTGTTTTGGGTAAAAACGTCATAACTTATTCATAACAGATCCAAATTAAGTGAGATCAAATGTGTTGGTTAGGGTACAGTCTGTAGTATTTTTTTTAACAGGTTTAGATCAATTCATCAAATATTTTGTTCGGGGCATTCTCTACAAGGTCGCTCTCTAGAATAAGCCAGAATTCAACAAGGTATGTAATTTTTGCTATAACTCATTTTCTGAGAGGTTCCAAGTAGTGAAACCTGGAGGAATTGTATAAAACACACTGAATAACATTGTGTATCAATTTCATATATTTATGCATTACAGGTTCAAAGTTATGATTACTTCAATTTAGGGTTGTTGACTAATCCAAAACTAGTCATGTGAGACTAAATAAAAGTTTGATGAAAATGTTAGTCTGTTGTTTTTAAAGTTAAGGAAGGTTTGCAGGAATGTTTTCATATACACTAGGTCTATTACAGAGCTACAAATCAGATTTGGATGATGAAATTGATGAGGTCTTTTGGTTGAGGTACATGTTGAGTACATGGTTGAGACAAGTAGTTGATGAGTTGGCACACATACATGAGGTGTATAGTTGATGATGTTGGTACATATTGATGAGTCATAGTTGATGAGTAGTTGACACATGATTGGTACATATTTGGCACATGGTTGGATGCAATTGTTTATGGTACAGGTTGATTACAGGTTGATTACAGGTTGGTGCATGGTTGATGCACTTGTTTATGATACATGTTGATTACAGGTTGGTGCATGGTTGATGCACTTGTTTGTGGTACATGTTGATTATAGGTTGGTGCATTGTTGATGCACTTGTTTGTGGTAGAGGTTGATTACAGGTTGAGGTATAGGTTGATGCATGGTTGATGCATGGTTGATACATGGTTCAGATTTATTGGTACAGGTTTACAACGATATATCTCACAGTGATAATGTGACAGTGGTTCCATCAAGCTATTTCTACTTCAGGGTGGCAGGATGGGGCAAGGATAGGTGGTTGTAGCCACCTTCCAGTTGTAGACGAAGAACATAGCAGGTCGTAGCCTCCTTCTGGTTGTAACCAGAGAATTGGGGAGTTGGAGCTTCCCTCAGGTTTTAGCCTGAGAAACTAGGGGGTTGGAGCCTCCTTCCAGTTGCAGTTGGAAAACAAAGGAAGTTGGTGATTCCAATGAATGTAATTCTTTAAGACATATAAGAAAAAACATTATGTGGTTTTCTCCCGATTTGGGTTTCCACGTAAAACACTGGTGTACTATGTATGTGTATGATTGTTTATTTATTACTGCTCATTATTGGATAATAATTCTACATTGATATAACATTTGAAGAAAAAGGATTATAATTACGTTATTACTGATTCACCCCCCCTCTCAGTAATCTAACAATTGGGAGCAACTCCAGATGGAAAGATACCTTTGCCATTGATGACAAAGGGGGAGAGATTTATCAGATGTAGAGGACAGAGGCATGGTTCTAGGAAGATCAGATTTATCAGATGCAGAGGACAAAGGTATGGTTTCAGGGGGATCATGAGTGATATGATTTCAGTGTTGCATCAGAGTGTTTCCATCAATGCCAAAGGGGGATATTGTTGATTAAGGTTGGTTGTCATTGATGTCAACCCTTGAAGAAAGACCCGTAGCAAAAAGGTTTTGGTAATGGACCCAATAGTGTTTGATGTAAATATGACTCATTATTTTTTTTTCATTGTTGATAAGAAGTAAATATGGATGAACTCCAAAGCGGTCCCCTTATGGTGAAATCCCTCACGGGAAGACGCTTTGTGCAGTAAGAGAACCCATGCTTAATTGTGGAATAATGAGATGAAGGAAAGTGAATTTGTTAGGGAAAATATCCTAGATGGATAGTTCTTGTCATGCCATTTCTGGTGGTATGTATAATGTCACATAACTCCTCACGGTTTGAGAGTTATGGCCTTACGAAGTTGGAGGACCCTCATATGTCATCTAGAAGCGCCAAAAGGTCAAAGTAATCAAAGTGGTTTAAGAGTTTTTAAAAGGTAAATAATAAAGTGAAGTGATGAGTGTATTATAATTCAAAGTGAATACAAAATAAATTATTTCAATAATAATTTTAATGGAGAAATTAGAAGTGGATCCAACCCTAAAATAAGGAAAGTGGGGCAAAGTGACCTAGAAGATGTTTTTAAGAAAGCTACTTGGAGAGTATAAATAAGAGGCAAGGATCTCTCATTTGAATCACACTTGAGAATATTGAATATGTATAGGTGTCTGAGGTATACAAATGATATATAAGCCTAAATTATGAGGAAAGTGAAGAAAAGAAGGCCGAAATGCAAGGACGGATAAATTCTTTTGATGGTGCTTTCTAAGGTATGTTATTTTCAGGTCATCTCACCATTTTCACTATAATTTTTTTTCTATAATGATTCAGATCCTAAAATTTCTATGGAAGTGAGAAAACATATCCAAGTATCTGTTAAAAAATAAATTCAGCTTGTGGGTCGTTGTATTTTGGGAGTTACACTCTGTGGAAAATAGGGTTTGTGGCCAGTCCTGAAACTAGTCAAAATCAGGTGTTTCGGGTAAAAACGTCATAACTTCTTCATAACAGATCCAAATTCATTGAGACCAAATGTGTTTGTTAGGGTAAATATTTGAGTATGTTTTGAAATAGATTTATATAAACTCATAAAATATTTTTTGCATGGCACGCTCTACAAGGTCGCTCTCCAGAATAAGCCAGAATTCAGCAATGTATGTCATTTTTGCTATAACTTGTTTTTTGAGAGGTTCCAAGTAGTGAAACTTGGAGGAATTGCACAAAACACACTGAATAACATTATGTAGCAGTTTCAGATATTTATACATTACATGTTCAAAGTTATGATTACTTCAAGTTAGGGTTGTTGAATAATCCAAAACTAGGCATGTGAGACTAAAGAAAAGTTTGATGAAAATGCTAGTCTCTTGTTTTTAAAGTTAAGGAAGGTTTGTAGGAATGTTTTCATATACACCAGGTCTATTACAGAGCTACAAATCAGATTTGGATGATGAAACTGATGAGGGCTTTTGGTTGAGGTACATTTTGAGTACATGGTTGAGACAAGTAGTTGATGAGTTGGCGCACATACATGAGGTGTATAGTTGATGATGTTGGTACATATTGATGAGTCATAGTTGATGAGTAGTTGAAACATGATTGGTACATACTTGGCACATGGTTGGATGCACTTGTTTATGGTACAGGTTGATTACAGGTTGGTGCATGGTTGATGCACTTGTTTATGATACATGTTGATTACAGGTTGGTGCATGGTTGATGCACTTGTTTGTGGTACATGTTGATTACAGGTTGGTGCATGGTTGATGAACTTGTTTGTGGTACATGTTGATTACAGGTTGGTGCATGGTTGATGCACTTGTTTTTGGTATAGGTTGATTACAGGTTGAGGTACAGGTTGATGCATGGTTGATGCATGGTTCAGATTTATTGGTACAAGTTTACAGCAGTATATCTCACAGTGATAGTGTGACCGTTGTTCCATAATTCTATTTCTACTTCAGGGTGGTAGGACAGGGCAAGGATAGGTGGTTTTAGCCACCTTCCGGTTGTAGATGAAGAATATAGGGGTTTGTAGCCTCCTTCTGGTTGTAGCCAGAGAATTGGGGAGTTGGAGCTTCCCTCAGGTTGTAGCCTGAGAAACTAAGGGGTTGGAGCCTCCTTCCAGTTGCAGCTAGAAAACAAAGGAAGTTGGTGCTTCCAATGAATGTGATTCTTCAAGACATATAAGAAAAATAATTCTGTGGTTTTCTCCCGATTTGGGTCTGCATGTAAAACACTGGTGTACTGTGTATGTGTGTGATTGTTTATTTATTACTGCTCATTATTGGATAATAATTCTACATTGATATAACATTTGAAGAAAAAAGAATTATAATTACATTATCACTGATTCACCCCCCCTCTCAGTAATCCAACAATGGTAGGTGTCATGAAGGGACAGGAGGAGTAAAGGAAGGAAAGGTGAGCGGTAATGGGAGTGGGTTAGCTAATTTCAGAGGGCGGGGTGGGTGGTATGTGTTAATCGTGGGGGGGGTCCGAAATGATGAGGGAATTCCACATTAGATTGGGTCGGAGCAAGGAAAAATAATTTTCGGACCCCCCCTTTGTCGATAAAGGTAGGTAGGTTGGGGGCCCGAAAGAGAATAGGAGTCATCGATTGGGAGGTGTGACGTTACCGTCAGGTGAGATCTTCTTGGTAATTACCTGCTACATGACAAGTTGTCTTGTCATCTTTTACTTTGGTTAAAAACATGTGACATGAAACATAATAACATTGTTTTCTTTGTGAATCCATATGGAGAGCTAAAGGCACCACTAATGCAAATAAGTTATTAGAATTCCAAATAACCCCATGGATAGAGAATTATAATAGTACATGAAATTTATAGACTATTCATAGGGGGGAGTAGCTCTGATTGAAGTCAAACAACAATTTGTAATGTAATTCCAACAACCAAAGTCCAAACAACAAAGTATGGAAAAGATAAAAAATATAAAATGGGTGGTAGGGGAAATTACTTGGGAGTATGCCTAGTAATTTATAGACTTAATGGGTAGGTTATCCTTTCATATCCATGCACCCAACTCAAGGAATGGTTCATTGGTGGATTTCTTCCAATGATGCAACAAAATATTGGGACTCCTAAGGGAGCATTGGAACATGCAACAAGAATTGAATCGATGGAAGGGCATCCTAGTAACACCAAGGTTGCAACAACTAGAGCAACTCTCAAGTTGTCTCATGTTAATACATAGATCACAAATCATATTTAAGAAATCCAAGAGCTTACCAAAACCAATATTTGAAGGGAACCTCTATGACATACTAATTGTAAAATAGAAGGTCATAATGCAAACAATTGTCCCTTGAGTCAAGGAGGAGTTACATAAATTTCTCCTAGTGGTGCTTTTTTAAGAAGACCTATGGGTGGAGTTGAGTAGGTGTCTATAACAATTCCCTTTCATCATGTAACATTGTTTCATAATTGTTATAGAGAAATTCCCCTTCGGACAAGTGGATTCTCTCTTGGGCTCTAGACTCCTAAGACCAAGACAGAAAAGTTCTATTGTGGACACTGACATTCCTTTGCATGAAGCTAAACTATTCAAAGAAGAAGAAGAAAGAAGAGTAAATACCTTTCTCTGATGTTTGTCCTTGCTCGATCCAGGCTGATCTTGATCTCCAAGTTATTTTGAAGGTCCTAAAATACAATGAGAAACAACAACGATACTTCCTACTCTACCATGGTTAGCTTCATAATGGATCTATGAAAGGAACAAGTCCATGAGAAATACACATAAACTTGAAGGAAACAGGCCAAGCACATATATATATTAATGAGAACAAAGAAAAGTACTTACAAATGTAGATGCAGATGTAGCAGCCTCACCGAGCACTCTTTGTCCAACCCTTGCTCAAAAGCTCCATGATAAGAATGACAATACTTTCACTGATTATTCTCCTCACTCATGATATCATAAGTTTGGTATCTCTAAACTCCTCTATCTTCTTCCCTCCATGGAAATCCCTTATTATATAGGATTTGGAGGCTTAACCACCATGGAGAGGATCTCTCATCAAATCCACTAAGAAAGTATATCTAAGATATTTAGGGAGAAAATATCTCTAAAGGATTTTGGGGAGGAAATATCTCTCAAGGATTTTAAGGAGGAAATAATTCAACCATCCATGAGATACTCCACCTTCCCTAAAAAATAGGAAACCAAATGTGAGGTGGATTCTCACACTTAATTACTTTATTTTTCATGAATATTAATAATAATTCATGTGCACTTGATTCTCACACTTAATCAATTTCTTTTCCATGAGTATAGCCACCAAAGATACAATGTGGATCTATATTTCCATGACATGAACTGATCGTAGCCATGATAAATACATAGTGGATCTATGAGATGACAAAACATAGCCATGGACCAATACAAAGTGGATCTATGTGACAATATATATATCAATGTGCTCAAATGATCTCCTTTCGTAGCCTGGGCAAAGTACATATTAGAGTGATCAGTCAACCCAGGGTCTTCTTACCGATCCCAATGTAATACAAATAAAACCATGCGAATAGTTGTCCTGATGTCAAACATGGTAGAAACCACTTGATTACCGGTCAATGAGGTAAACCGTTAACAAGTGCGAGTGAAATCATCATTGATGTCAATGATTCCCAAGGTACCCTAGTACATTCCAGTGAATGTGAATAGATGAGTTGAGGTCGAACATCCATGGAATCATCCGATTAGAGGTCAATGATGTAAACCCACTGTCAAACATAAGGAGGCCTACCATTGAGGCATGCAGGTCCCAAGGTACTAACTGGTTTCCAAGTCTAGTTCCTGGATAATGTGTTGAAGTCGACAGGAATAGACTCATCGAAGGAGGGCCTTGATGTATCCCCCATCAATAACACAAAATGGACACAGAGATGTAATTGGTGGATCAAATGAATATGGAATGATATGGGTATTGAAACAGGCAATTTGTGATGGTTGAATCTTGAGGCAGATACTTCCCTTGAACACTGAGGCACATCAGTAGAAACCTAACATGGACCAAAACACGATAATGCAGTGGACACTGTGACTTTCGTTGGGTGACCCAAAGGAGTACGAAAAACTCATAGGATTGGTTCAGTGTAGAGGTTCAACAGATTAAAATGCGTGCAAAGACAAATTGTCGTGTTCAAGGACGACTGTAAGAGTGAATTGTGATGTTTTCAAAAAAAATCTTGGCTTGCTTCCTTCAAAGTTTTCCCCCATCCAGATAGACGAGTACCTCTTTTTAATTTAACGAGCTCAAGGAGGGTAACACATGCTTGATATAACTCACCTTCAGTAAGTCCCTCTTCCTTTGTTTAAGGAAATAGAAGAAGTAAGGGTTTGGTCCCGTACGGGCCCTTCAATGTATGATCGTTTAACGAGTCCAGAGAAGGTAAACTCGGTGGTTTTTCATATTTAGAGAGTCTGAAAATGACTTAAAGACGACTCCAGGATTGTCCCTTTTCATAATTTTAGTCTTGCGAGGCCGAAAAAGAGATAAACTACCACTCAAAAGATTCCCTTTCAAATCTTTTAAACAATGTGAAAGGAAGCAAGATCACTCGACAATCTTTTCATGTTTAGAGAGTCTGAAAAGAGCTTAAATGAGACTCCAAGGGGTTCCTTTTTCGTATATCCATGCGATCCTAAAAAAGAGATAAAAGTATAATCGGTTACATTCTCATGTATTTTCAAGAAAGAGAAAGAAAAAATACTAAGCTCGGTACTCTTCCCCCAACGTGAAAGCTAGTGGCTTAACTCCATAATGATCATCAAAGGCTGGAGACATGCCCCCCAAGCTTCAATTCATTCACCGACTTTGAAGTTGTCACCAATTTCTGTAATAGATGGAGAAAACGGATAAGGGTGGATGAAATAAATGTTCAAATATGAGACCTAATGAAAGACTCAACTCAACATATACGAGATATAGAGAAAGACTCGACCTCACAGGAGAGATAACTGTTTCATTTTTTAACGCTCTTGACACAAGAAAAGAACTATGGTCAAGGCTCTGGGTTCAATCCCCAGATTTTTGTTTCATTTTTTAACGATCTTGCCACAGAGAGGAAAACTATGCTCATGGCGTCTATTTCATTTTTTAACGAGCTTGCTACAGAGAGTAAAACTATGCTCATGACATCTTCTTTATCATGGCTTCCAAGAGGATAACACTCTGGAAGGATACCATGCCAAGGGATAAAACTCGGTCATGGCTTCCAAGAGATATTCACTGGATGGAAGAACAATTCTCTAGAAGGAACACATGTTGAGGGCCGTGACAGGGGTAATGAAAGACTCGACTCAACATCTACGAGATCTAGCGAAAGACTCGACCTAATAGGAGAGGTAACTGTTTCATTTTTTAACTAGCATGACACAAGAAAAGAACTATGCTCAAGGCTTCAGGTTCAAACCCTAGATTTATGTTTCATTTTTTAACAAGCTTTCCACAGAGAAGAAAACTATGATCGTGGCATCTGTTTCATTTTTTAACGAGCTTGCTACAGAGAGGAAAACTATGCTTGTGGCGTCTTCTTGATAATGGCTTCTAAGAGGATAACGCTCTGGAAGGATACCATGTCAAGGGACAAAACTCGGTCATGGCTTCCAAGAGATCTTCACTGGATGGAAGAAAAATGATCTGGAAGGAACACATGTTGAGGGCCACGACAGGGGTAAGGAGATCAGAATCCAATAGCCCTACCAAAGAGATCACCATGTCAACTACTGAATCTAATTCATCAGAAGTTCAATTCATGGGAGACAACGCCACATAATTAACATGTGGCAGGGGTGATACTGTCTCCATATAAGAACCATTTAGGGAGGTAATCCAGTTAGGACCGATGAATGAAAGTTGATCAATAGTCACAATTCTTCCATTGTGAGGGAAATATATCACATGAAAAAGAGTGGACACAATAGCTTTCATGGCATAGACATAATCCCGCCCAAGGAGTAAAGTGAAATCCAAGGGGTCTTGGACTACCATGACATCAATGAAGAAAGTTTTCCTGCCCAAATTTATGGGAAACTGAGGAAGGGTCCCTAAAGGTTGACTGGTTCTTCTATTAAAATCTAACAGATTCTATGTAACCTACGCAAGAAGAGGACAACCTAAAGCTTGCCAAGAAATAGATGAAAAAATACTAACAGATGCACCTTCATCTATCAACGTCTGAGGAACGTCCCGACCACAAACCTGTACTGTAATCTAGAAAGGAATGTGAGAGGGAAGACGAGGTCCAGTTAGTGCACCCCAATCAAAAAGGATGGCCTCATTACTTGGAGGGGATTTTGCAGGAGAAGGAGGAATTCCCCCCAGCACGATAGATTCTGTATCAACGAGAAAAACGTGGGCAGTATCGGGTTTACTCTCTAGAGGGAGAGTAGGATCAACTGATGATGGGATCGAATCGACCACTTGGGTTTTATTCTTCGAGGGGAGAATGTGATCGACAGATGGAAATGGATCGACCGCTTGGGTTTCACTCTCTGATGGGAGAGTGGGACTGACTGAGGATGGGATCCAATCAACCACTTGGATTTCACTCTCTAACGGGAGAGTGGGACTGACTGAGGATGGGATCGGATCAACCAATTTGTCAACTGGTTCAAATAAGGACGTGACCAGATTGACTGGAGAAACCATTTTGGAACTTGTTAGAGGAGGAGTGGGATTGATCATGTTAGCACTCTTCAGATGAAGGGTGGGACTGACCAATGATGGGATTGGATCAGTCACTTGGGTTTCACTTTTCAGATGAAAAGTGGGGCTGATCGATAACAGAATTGGATCAGCTTCTTTGGTTAGTGGTTCAATCGAGGATGAAACTAGATTGACCACTTGATCAACCGCACTGACTGGGGATGGAACCAAATTGACCAGTCCATAAACTAACGATGGGTTGGGGGAAATCTTATGATAACCAGTTGGAACTTGAAGCTTTACCAAAATAGAAGAATCCTCATCCATATGAGGACAAAAGTGCGAGTAATGATCAACTTTTCATAACATTCAACGGAAATTGGCAGCTGTCTTCTTCTTACCAACCTTAACGTCACTAGTTGACAGGGAATCACCAGCATGCCCAACAAGGGTTGATGACGTGGAAGACCACATTTC
The DNA here is from genome assembly GCA_009831015.1 of Picea engelmannii. Lineage (NCBI taxonomy): Eukaryota > Viridiplantae > Streptophyta > Pinopsida > Pinales > Pinaceae > Picea > Picea engelmannii. Next base: position 323,031 of record ML777542.1, read on the forward strand.
TAAGACCTTGGGAAGACCAGAGAAATCTCTCAAAAAGTGGTCACCCTTACAAAAACTGCAAGGGAATTTAGGTTTTAGATTCTTCCTTTTAATCTTATGGACCTCATCAACACTCCTAGTACTATTAACAGTAGCTGGTTGCTTGGATCCAACATTTGATGTAGTTGGAGGCTTGGTCCCTTTTTGGTTCTTCTTCTTCTCTTTCTGTTTCTTCTTCTTCTTATCAACCTGGCTACTCCCTTGAGAGCTTTCACTAGGCAAAGAAGGAGAAATGGAAGGAGACCTGACGGGTGAAGAAGGAGAAAGGTCGACATGAGGTTGATGTGTGGGTGGTGTGCTGACATCTGAAGAACCTGCATTTGAGATCACCGGAGTGGAAAATAACCATACTGATAACCTAATTGTGAGACCTAGAAGGCTCAAAGTAGTGATGTAATGAGGACCAATGTTTCTGTAAGAGGGAAAAACAAAGGGTTCCCTTGGCAAAGAGGTTCCTTCATTGGTCATTCTGGGAACTGACACCATAAAAATAAATATCCAACCTAGATTCTTCTATGGAGAACAAACAACACAAGCTAAAAATATAGTAAGCAAGCAAGCAAACAAAACCTTCTCACAATGAGCACACTAGTTGGTGATGAAATCCAATGTCGTGGGAACAAAGTAAGAAGGAGTTGGGATAGAGCGGGTGGAAAATTTATGTTGACGACCTTCTTAATGGACTTACGCCTTGGTGCAAGCTCCCACACATAATCATGGGTATACCCTCCAAGGAGCCCGAGTGATTTTGGCCAACATCCATTCTAGGTACCATGGAGACTTTCCCCTCCACAATCAGTCACCTTGTGTAAAATACCCTAAAGAGATAGACCACTAAGGTTACCAACTACAACAGTGATGCCTGGGGAAACAATCGACAGTCCAATCCATGTGCAAGGGTAGGGTATCTAGCCCAAAATCAACTTGAAAGGCTTCCACTCATCATTGTGGGTATACCTTCAAGCAACCCCCATAATACACACAATCTCTACATCGAGACCAACAAAGCAAGGTGAGTAATAATGCCAGTTTCAATGCGACCTCAGGTTTGACCCTTGTGTGAGAAGGGATTCCCAGCACAAAATGTAGCAAGTGGATTTCACCGGTCTCTAATGAAAGATCCTATGTTTGTTTTCATCTTTGGAAAGTTATCTTTTACACCTATTCCAAATCCCTACAACTAATCTAATGTAGGTTTGCCACCAAAAAATATAAAAATGTCGAATCAATTTTTAGTTTAGTGCTTTATTTTATGGCTATTGTTACTCAAAAGGAATATGGTGTCGAAAATATGGTGTTTTGACCGACTCGAAAGTTATGCAAAGAGATGAATATGCAATCTTTTCATTTCGATGAAAGCTATGTTATGAGAAGGAGAAAACATTCATCATTTCAGATGCACAATGTCCCAAAACATGTCAAAAAACATGCAATTTCGCTACTTCAAATGCAAGCTAGTTTCACTACCCAAAAGCAAAAATGCATCTATATTCTTTGTTTTATTATGACGTATACATAAATAAAAAAGAAAACCTTCAATGCTCCACTGCTTTCAATCAAGAGAAAGAGTCCTATGTAGATGCAAAAGACACGAAGCAAAATGGATACAAACAAAACATGCACTCAAGGCAGTGAGGTATGAAAGAAAACAAACATAAAATCGTTCTAAAAATCAAGAACACCATCAATGATTCTATGACCAATCAAGAATTCAAGGAACACAATAAAATGCAGAGAAGAATCCAAGAAAAGATAGGGAGAAAGAGAAACCACTCAAAACTGTCCTGACAAAAGCTCAGCTAGAAAAGGCAATTTCACATTTATGAAAGAGGCTT
>ML777542.1:332046-344100 GCA_009831015.1 Picea engelmannii
CAATCAATTACTTGGCATCAACCAATGACATCAATCAAACCAAACCATTTACATCAATGACATATGATCCAACAATCTCCCAAGTAATCAAACCATTGGCATCAATGACAAACCATTGGCATCAATGACAACATGATCCAAAAGCTTCAAGATTAAATCAAGAAAAAAGAGAGTGAAAAGCATCAAAAACCATCAAAACAACTTCACAAACCATCCACAGATACTGGGTAAAGATTTCCACAAAATAGGCTCAAAACATCTTAGCAAAAAAGGACAAAAAACCTCCAAAACAGAGACTAGCGCTCCCTGTCTCAAGGTTACAGAGCACTGCAACGCTCCCTAAATCACTATAGGGGAGCGTTGATGATATAAAAATGCTCTGATATGGACTACAGGTGGGCGTTGGTCCTCTCAGAAACTCAGAAAAAGAGGAAAACATTTAAAAAAAACTCACCCAGAATGCATGAAAATTGGTGAAATTGCTAGTGAAGGTAGGAGAAGGTTAATGGATGATGAACAACCAGGAAAAGTGATCTTAAAGGTGGTAAAAGTGTAGGGACAAACCAAGGAAATAAAATAGAAGTCCTTCCCCAGTGGAGTCACCAATTATTGTTACAAAGAAATCCCCCTACAGACAAGTGGATTCTCTCTTGGGCTCTAGACTCCTAAGACCAAGACAGAAAAGTGTTATTGTGGACACTGACTTTCCTTTGCATGAAGCTAAAATATTCAAAGAATAAGAAGGAAGAAGAGTAAATACCTTTCTCTGACATTTTTCCTTGCTCGATCTGGGCTGATATTGATCTCCAAGTTCTTCAGAAGGTCCTGAAATACAATGAGCAACAATAACGATACTTCCTACTCTACCATGGTTAGCTTCATAATGGATCTATGAAAGGAACAATTCCATGAGAAGTACACATAAACTTGAAGAAAATAGGCCAAGCACATATATATATTAATGAGAATAAAGCAAAGTACTTACAAATGTAGATGTAGATGTAGCAGCCTCACCAAGCTCTCTTTGTCCAACCCTTGCTCAAAAGCTCCACGATTAGAATGACAATACTTTCATTGATTATTCTCCTCACTCATGATATCATAAGTTTGGTATATCTAAACTCCTTTATCCTCTTCCCTCCATGGAAAGCCCTCATTATATAGGATTTTGAGGCTTAACCACCAGGGAGAGGATCTCTCATCAGTTCCACTAAGAAAGGGATCTCTAAGATATTTAGGGAGAAAATATATCTTAAGGATTTTGGGGAGGAAATATCTCTCAAGTATTTTAAGGAGGAAATATCTCAACCATCCATGAGATCCTCCACCTTCCCTAAAAAATAGGAAACCAAATGTGAGGTGTATTCTCACACTTAATTACTTTATTTTTCATGAATATTAATAATAATTCATGTGCACTTGATTCTCATACTTAATCAATTTATTTTCCATGAATATTAATAACAATTCATGTGTACTTGCTATTTTGGCCTTCATGTAATATATCCCTCCTCCACATTGACTAGGGATTGTGACATAGGTTATTCCATGGTTTCAAGGTGTATGAGACACCTATATGACACTTTACGACACTTAGGGCGAGGTACCTAGGTGTGCAAATTTCATGTGTAACAATAATACAACGTCATTTCAAAAAGTATAATCAAGGGAATACTATGATATCTATTGCACATATGGGGATCTTTCGCAACACTATCCTATATTGAAAAATTATTATTTAGTCCCTAACACTATTTATTATGAATTTTATGGTGCTAGTACACATAGTAAAGATAAGTATATAGATTTTGATTCTCTGCTTTGAACAATGGAAAGGACTTATTTTAGAGTGGTGGAAATTCACAACTAGACAGTGGTAGACGTAGAGGTCAAAGAGGAGGTTATAGAGGAATTATGAGTGACAGACTGGCTAGACCAATTAGGTGCTACAATTGTGATGAGGTAGGCCATATTTCCCATGACTACCCCCTTCCCTAATGGCCTTGGTGTAACAACTACAAGGCTAATGGTCACATTATTGAATATTGTCTTATTCTTATCAAGATATGGGAGGCTTGCGTAGGGTAGAGAATTGAAAATCTAAAAAATTCAAAGCATAGGATGAATATTGAATATTCTAGACCCGTTATTTATGTTGTGACCATATGAGATGTTAATATTGGGGTAGATTCTAGCAATATCGTACTCGGTAATATTAAAAAGGTTGGTCAGGGTGTGCCCGAGTTTGATGTTTTGCAACAAAAGGCATTCTTGCAGGATGTTGAGATATTCAATGTCTATTCCTATCACTCTAAGATTTACATAAGGACTTGGGGGTCATGTTCCAAGATCTACAAAAGAAATTTTTAGTTGTAGAAGGGTGCTAGTTACAAAAGATCAAAGTAATTATATTGAACTTGTGTACAAATGGTTTCATTGTTTTATAATATTCTCGATGATGAATATTTGACAAGGAAGTTGCATAACTGACATAAACATTTGGTAGGAGGTAAAGAAGAGGATAAGCTTCCTATATCAACCAATCTACTTGAAAGATACTCCCATAGAGTAAAAAGTAAAATTAAAAGACCAAGGAGAGAATTTCGCTTAGATGTCTATGGCATTAAAGATGTCTTGTTGGATGTACGATTAGATGTAAATATCATTCCTAAAAAGTCTTGGGAGCCAATGGGGAAGCCTAAGCTAGCGTATTCTCCAATATAGTTGTGCATGGTGATCCAATACATACCTTTTTGTAATGGGAGATTAGAGGATGTGGGGTTGACTTGGCAGGTGTGAAAACATATGTGGATTTAAAAGTCATCGAAATTGTGGATGAGAAGGATCCCTCTCCTACTTTGTTTGGTATAGACTCACCCTTTGATAACAAATCCATTATTGACTTGAAGAAGAAAGCCATGACCTTTGAAGTGGATCATACCAAAGTAGTACATCCATTATATTTGTATCAAGGGCCATGATATATTGAGCCTATAGATGATTCCTTTGAAGACACGTTCTTTTTGTGTCTTCTACTCTTTTTCTCATACATGTCTTTCCTCCAATATTTGTATTCTTCCTATATTCTATTGGGCCAGCTCTTGGTTTAGATTAGCTTGCAGGGAAAATAATTCTTCTTTTCTAATGGTTAATAACTTGTCCCAGGTGATTTTTCAACTTTGTCCATCCAATGTATCATGTACAATTAGCTTGATAATCCCATGATGGGCTAATGCATCCACCTTTCCTACCTACACTTTAAAACTCATTACTCTTAGAGACTGTAAAAAATAATAAGGAATTCTCAAGTTCTTTTAGATATGTTGATAGAAGATGTCTTCGATGATGTAACAATTTGAAGTGAAATGCATAGACCATGCTATTCCTTCCGTCACACGTTATGTATTTCATTATGTGAAATACCGCCTCATCTCTCTATGAGGGAAAATTCTCTCTCTTAAAACCATTCTTGTTCTCTTCCATTGTTTCATAGGACCCAAGGAAGATCCTTTTTTCATATAAGGATAGTTTCATTTCCTCCATTTCCCATCGAAATCCCATAGGGAGTCTTGTAACTATCACCAACATAGGTTCATTGATTTGGATTTGTAATCCCTTAACTATGGTCATGTATTCTTGTTCCTCCAAGTTTTGGAAATTATGTGCAAATTCAAGGGAAATTCCATCATCAAACCCTTGATTCCTATTGAAGTATTCCAACCAATTAGATTTTTGGAATGTGTCATTCACTTTAGGATTGGAATACAATTTAGAAGGGTTTGTAGGTTCCATTCTATTAAATCTATCTACCATCTTAGTATTTGATTAATCCTCTTTGCTATATGTTGTCTTTTTACTCGAGGTCTACCCCACTCTACTTATTCTTTTGATAATATAAGTAAGAATCTCGTGCATATTATTATTCTATCTCTGAGATTAACTCATTCCTCTATCCTCAATTATGGTGTTGGTATTTTCCTTAGTCTTTGCTTTATTTTTACATTTATCCATGCAAGTATTCCTTGTTATGCTTCTTGAAGTCTATTTGTCAAATCTTGTTCGTCATAAAGTTTTAATTAACCAAATAATAACCTTGTCATGTTCAACTACTAGTAAAAAGTGTAAACAGAGACATCTGAATTAATATCCATTAAACAATACTTGAAAACGAAGAAGCATTAATAAATCATGTCCTCCAAACCATTCTTATAAGATAATAAATATACCAATAGGAAGTGGGGTGCACACACCACTGACTAAAAAGATAGAGGTATTTTCATTAGCGTGAAGAAGAGGTACTAACTCTGTATCCCTCCTGCCTTCTCATTTTACAATAATTTTCAATTTCTTCAAATCTTTTCCATGGAAGGCGCCCTGCAATCAGTTTCCACCTACCATATTCAAATCAATTCAATTCCTATCAGACAATGAGTAACAAAGTAGAAAAGGTATCTATGAATTGTGACCTAGCAGTCACCCAACAACTTGTGAAGTCTATTTAGAAAAGGTATGTATGAATTGTGACCTAACTATTACCCAACAGCTTGTGAAGTCTATTTATCAAATCTTGTTTTTCGACAGTGATATCATGGGCAACACAAGCACTTGTTTTGGAACATTCAACGATACTTCCACCTTCAATAACTTGAATTCATTCTAGCAATGAGCCTAATTAATCAATTAATCGAATGAATGAATGAAGATGAGGGTAGGAATTCAGATTCAACATACATAATGATATTATTCCTCCTCCCCTAGAGTAGTGTTGCATTCTACCTCTGTTTTTGGCATGAAGAAGCCTCACTTGCTATCCATATCCAAAGATATCTATGAATGATATTTGATCATGAGATTGGAGAGTTGGGTCTAAATCATTAGAGGAAAGTGATGAAGTGATTTTATAGGAGTGATATAATCCATCGATGGTAGAAAATACAGGAGGAGGAGGTGGTGAAGGGAAAGGACAAGATCATATAGTAAGAATCTCGTGTGCGGGTACTTGCTGGTGGTCACCTTGCAGGCTCACGTGTTATAATTTTAACCAAAATGGCATTGGCATTTGGAAACATACTAGGAGAGACTGAAGTCCCAGCATGATCGTAATTGGCAGGATTAAAGCGATAGGATGGACACATGATATTAATATAGTACCCCATTGACGCACAATTTTACTTTAAAGATAGCTTTGAGGATTAACTTTTGGACTCACAAAAATTTTTTCATTTTAAATTTTAACTTTTTGGTGGATAAAGTTTGCTTTATTTTTACATTTCTCCATGCAAGTATTCCTTGTTATGCTTCTTGAGATTTTTCAACAATTCAACATTTCTCCAGTATACCAAAAAATAGATTGTTGACACTTATACTTTTTACCTTAGCTTGATGTTAACTTGGGTTTTGAAAATATTTAGACTCTTCAATAGAATCAATCACATTTTTTAAATCGTCTTAGGGTGCTAGGATTTGAGTTTTGGAAACTCAGAATTACACTATTTACCTTCTCTTGATGTTAAATTTGGCTCTATCAATACTTAAAATCTTTGACAAACTTAAACCATCTACCATCATCCCAAGGGTTTAGGCTTCAAGATTTGGAAACTCAGGCATGAACAACAACCCTATGGCTATTGTGCATGCCAATTTGGCATGCATAGCATCCACTGTGGTTGTTGTGCATGCCAATTTGGCATGCACAACAAGCATTGTGGTTGTTGTGCATGCCAATTTGAGTTTGCTCGATGGCGTTATACTTTATATGATTGCATTCTTGACTTGACATGACATCCCCATATTTTATATTTTGATATCTAAAGTCATCATGGAAACACTAAGTTGCTTCCCCCCCCACCTTATATCTCAATGACCACATTCACCTTAGTTGGGTTTGTGGTAGAGTGAAGTTAGAGTGATTGATAAATGTGCAAATTTGTTTATTTGGAAATAACAATGATTCATTTGAATTTTAAATGAGAAGAAGCATTCATAGTATATTTCTTGCTATGGGTACTTAGTAAAATTGACCTATACTATATATACACTATCTAGACTTTGGGCTCGCTCAAAACATAGTAGGTTTTATTGATCTTTTAAGGTTGCCTCCTTGATATTTTTGAGTTGGAATTTGAATCTCCATCATCAATCATGTATGAAGATGAAATCTAATGTTTGAAATTTGTGTGCAACTTCAATATGGGATATTGACATGGCCTTTTCATTTTTAGTTTTAATTCCATACTCCATCTCCTTATATTTTATTTATCTTTGTAACTATGAGAACTTTCCTTCCATGAATTATATAAGGAATGGATGTTTTATGAGTGAGTGAGCACATTTTGAATTGACACATGTTAGAAGATATATGCATGGAGAATGAATTTTGATACTTTGTTGGAGAAGGTTAATGTATGCACATAATGTTACACTGTCATGTCCTTGTATCTAATCCTTGAGAAATTTTCTTTCCCTTTTGTGTTGTATGTTTTATATTGTATATTCATGGAGTTTTAACTTGTTTTGTTTGTAGTCCTTTATGGCAGTGAATGACCATGGTAGGTCATGAACTCTAAATTCATTATTGTTCTTGTATTCTCCTACATACCATGGAATAATATCAAATGATCAATGCATAATGACGATGAGCTATTGAGATTAAATGTGGTCTCATTGAAGATCTGGTATATCAATGTCTTCTATAGATTTGAACTGCAAGCCTTGATCTTGACGACCAATGCCATGGTAAGATGTACAACATGGTGAGTACACATTGAGATTCCAAACTTGGTTCAAGAGCTCGGTTGCACAAAAATATTCCCATGGTGAGATTGCTTTATTGAGCTTTATGAGAAGTGGCATCAAGGAAATTCCTTTAGTCAAGGAAAGACATGTGAAGGCAAGGCATGGCAAGGCTAGACATGGCATGTAAAGGAAAGGCATGAAATGTCAAGGAAAGGAAAGGCATGTCATGTCAAGGCAAGACATGTCATGTCAAGGAAAGGAAAGACAAGGTTAGGCATAGAATGTTTTTATGCTCTTTACTAACGTTTATTAGAATTGTTGAATGTTTTACATCATTGGAATGCCATCTTAGTTGTAACTTATTTGATATTATATTATCATATGTGAACTTTGGTATGATGTAATATGATTATCATTTCATTTCATATGTTGTAATATTAGATATATAACAAATAAATTAATTATTGCATGAAATAACTAATAACTTTTCATTCTAAATGTTTGTTTTTGCGGAACAAGGATATTCCAAAAGATTAAGATAATCCTAAACAAATAGATCCAGATCATGATGTTGGATCCAATGATGAGATGGAAGATGATGCTCATGATGATGACACATATACAGATGAAAATGATGCCATTTCCGATGCAGATGACGATGATGACGATCATGATCATGATGATCACGATAGTGATGATAATGTTGAGGCAGTTGCTGGTAGGAACCAATGACATTCATGATCATATAGACTGCATCCCGGATCATTTTTGATATATTGTTATAATGTCTCTTTTCATGGTTACTATCATATGTAGCATTTTCACGGCCTCTAGTACCATATTATTGAGTTGTATCATTTTGACATGTTTCATGTTGACTTATATCATTTGGACATGAAGTATCATATTGACTTGTATCATTTTGTCTTACATAATTTATCATTTTTATTTATATCATTTGTAGATGATGTACCATTTTGACTTATGTTGACTGTTGGACATGTATCATTTTTAGATGATATTGATATACTAGAATATATATTTTACTTTCACTTGTTTTAGTTATATATGATGATGATCTTATCAATATTGACTCGTCAATTTTTATATATTGAAAGTGGTTGATGACTTTTGGATGCATATTTATTATGTATGATGGTTTTGATTTATTACTAATGATGGATGTTTTCAAGTTCACTTAAATTATAGATATTTGACTCACTTGTTTTAATTATATATGATGATCATGTTATAATAATTATCTTGTTATTTTATATATACTGGATGTTGTAGATTTTATTTTGATGGAGATTTAATAAGTATAAAGATGTTGTTAATTTGTATGGATGTACGTTTCCCTAAAAAATTCTTTATAAATGTTATCCTATAAAATATTTCAAATGCATCTATATGACTAGCTTATTGTATAATCATATAAGTTATTTAAGAGACATGATATATTTAACTAATTAAATTGAAATAAAACATATTAAATTAATAATTGTAAGCAAAACAAGAAGCATTGTTGGAAGAAAGAAAGGAAGCAACAATGGAAGCCAAATTGGAAGGCACACCAGAAGCAAAACTAGAAGAAAAGATGAAACCCAAACTGGAACCCAAACTAGAAGCAAAACATGAATCAAAACTAGAAGAAAAACTAGATGTAAAACTGGAAGCCAAACCAAAAGCCAAACTAGAAGCAAAATTGGAAGCCATATCATAAGCAAAACTGGAAGCCAAACTAGAAGCCAAAATGGAAGGCATATCAAAAGTAAAAATGGAAGCAACACCTGGTGCTATTCCTGACACCAAATTGGAATAAAAATTCGAAGCCATATCAGAAGAAAAACTGGACATATAACGGGATGCCAAAACAGACGTAAAAATGGAAGAAAAATTGGAAGGCATATCAAAAGAAAAACTGGAAGCAACACTTGGCACTTCACCTGGCACTAATCCTATCACTATTCCTGGCACTAATCCTGGTGTTATTCCTGGCACTAATCTTGGCGTTGTTCCTGGTGCTAAACCTGGTGCTATTCCTTGCAATAAACCTGGCGCTATTCCTTGCAATAAACCTGGCGCTATTCCTTGCAATAAACCTAGCACTATTCCTGGCGCTAAGCCTGGTGCCATTCCTGGCATTAAATATGGCGCTAAATCTAGCACAATCATAAAAATTCCATATTGCGCTAGAAAAGGTTTTCGATTCATGGAGTAAAATACACTAAATTTCGATGCTATTTTAGGCGCTAATTGCCTATTCTATTATAGTTAAAGCGACATTGTCGATCATTGTTGAATTTCATCCACAATCCCTTTTTAGTAATAAACAAGATTAAAATGGAACTTAGTTAAAAAAAATTAGTAACATTGTGTGAGTACGTAGACACATGGTCCAACATTTTTAATCGTAGGAGCTGTCGTTATTTGTCAGTGCTACAATCCAGGGACTATGTGGTTCACCCACATACCTTCAAGTATATCAGGAAGATCCTTTTAAACGGTCGCACATTAGACAACACTACTATGGATTTGAGCTCCCACGTACCTTGAGTATATCGGGAGACCCTTATAGTACCTGAAACTGAGCATCCTTTCAACTATCTAGTTTTCGCAATACACCGAGAACAACACTCGGGGAGATTACTATGCACGTATTGTTAGGTATTTTAGTATTATGGCCAAGGGTACAGTTTATCCTCCTTGGTTAGTGCTCTGAAAGATTGGGCTAAGTATTACTATTGGACCCTACAATATATCATGAGTTGTGACGAATTAACACTATTGTGAGATTCCTCCTATTGATCCCACCTATTCACATGATTGTTTGTTACCTTTATACTTTGATAGTGTGTACTCTTTGTTTTACTCAACTCTAGACCGATTTTATCTCTATGGCATCAATTCCTAGAACTCCCAACGAAGGAACTCCTTTTCTCGGGGAACCTTTCATTTTTCCTTCTATTGGGAACATTAGTCCTCCCTACATTGCTACTTTGAGTTTACCAGGACTCACCATAGGATTACCCGCGTGGTTTTTTTACAGTCTAGTTTTCCAAATGCACCTATTTCTTTGAATGCACAAAGTGTTTCAAATGCACATCCTCCCTCTGAAGAGTGTTCACCTCATGTTGATCCTTTGCCTTATTCACCCGTTGCTTATTCTTCTTTTTCTTCTCCTTCACCTTATGAAAGCCTCGTTTCTAGTAACCAGGATATTAAGAAGATGAAGAAAAAGAAGAACAAGAAGAAGAAAAATCAGCAAAATTTCAAGCAACCAGTTACTGTTGATCATGATGGAAATATCGAGAAACCTATCACCAAACCTCGTAAACACAAATTCCCTTGCAAGATTTCCAAGGGTGATCAATTTCTCAAGGATTGACCTGATATTCCCAAGGTCATATAAGTTTGGTCTCAGGTTTCTTCTCAATTCGTCACTGCAGGTCATGCTAGTGACAACCCATTGACTAGTAATCAGGTTGGAAGTAAGAAGGGTAAAGTCAAATTTCCTTGCTCGACATGTAAAAAGATGCACCGCAACTACCTTTTTCCTCGCATAGATGAAGCTTCATATATGTTGAAAAAGATTGTTGATGACCAACAACAACTTCCATCAGCTTACCGTAAACTCTCTCCCAACCCGCCATTAGTTGATAAACTGGTCAATATGGTTCCTTCCTCGGTTAGTTTGGTTGTTGAAGTGGTAAATTTGGTTTCATCCTCAGTTGAACTAGTTGATAAAGTGATCGATCTTATTCTATCATTGATCAATCCCACTCTTCCATTAAATAGTGAAACCTAAGTGGTTGATCTGATCCCATTATCGGTCGATCCCACTCTTCCATTGCAGAGTGAAACCCAAGTGATCGATCCGATCCCATCATTGGTCGATCCCAATTTTCTATTGAAGAGTGAAAACCAATTGGTCGATCCAATCCCCCGTTCAATCAATCCCACTCCTCCTTCGAAGAGTGAATATGTCACTCAAGTTTTTCTTTTTACTACAGATTCCTCCAGACAAGGGGGCATTCCACCCTTTCCAATGACACCCCCTACAAGCAATACGATTACCATTTATTGGAATTTTCTAACAAAACCTTGTCTTCCTTCTTCAATTCCTTTCTAAATCATTGTTCAAGTTTGTGGTAGGAATATTCCTAACACTATAATAGACGAGGGAGATTATGTTAGTATCGTATCCTCAAATGCTTGGCAAGCTCTTGGTTCACCTCATATTATGTCGGTGACTCATAATATGTTGGATTTCAACAAAAGGGTTAATCAACCTGTAGGGATCCTTCCTCAATTTCCTGTTAGTTTTGGGGGAAAAATGGTCTACATTGATGTGATGGTAGTCCACAACCCCTTGGAATTTAATTTAATCCTTGGGCGAGACTATGTTTATGCCATGAAAGCTATTGTGTCCACACTCTTTCGAGTGATGTGTTTCCCTCATAATGGAAAGATAGTGACCATAGAACGAATTTCATTCATTGTCCCTCATATGATGGCCAACCATCCAACTTCCCTGAATGGTCCTTACATTCCAGAGTCATCCACCCCACCACAGGTCAATTATGTGGCAAACTTCCCTATGCATTCAAATATTAATGAGAAGGAATATCACCCTTATTTTGACTTAGATTCAGTAGTTGACATGGTGATCTCTTCGATAGGGATATTAGAGCCTAGTCTATCTACCCTTATCATGGTCCTTGACATGTATTCCTTCCAGAGTTTTGTTCTTCCATCTAGAGAAAATCTCTTGGAAGCCATGTGTTAAGCCCTAATATTGGCTCATTACCCCTTAATTGGGGCATATTATATTAGTAATGTTATTTTATTTATGTCGGCTTTAGGCCATTAGTTGTAATTATACCTCCTAGTCTCCTATATATACCAAGGAGACATTTTCATTTTGAATCATCTTGTACTTGAACATTTAAGTGGGGTAAAAGGAGGTTGCCCCCTTGAAGAGGCTTATTATCTGGAATTATCTCTTTTTCAAGGTGTTGAGTAATTTTTCTGAGGTTTTTCTATAGCCAAAGGGGTCAGTTACCGAACACATTGAGAACTTCCAAAGATTGAATATAAAGGTAACTGATATTCCAGATGAGCACTTGATTGATGTATTCATAGGAACTTTAAAGTATAACATTCAATATGAGGTTCGCCTTTGGGAACCCAAATCATTGAAGAATGCATTTAAGGTGGCATGAAATGTTGAAAGTAAAAATATGGCTATGGCTACTAGAAGGACCAATCCTAACATCTATAGAGAGAACAATGCTCCTTCTTCTAAAACACCTCAAC
>ML777542.1:346686-385566 GCA_009831015.1 Picea engelmannii
GGTTCAAATGGTTACCCTTGGCAGAATGGTGGTATAACACTTCCTTTCATACTGCAACAAAAATAACACCATTTATGGCACTTTATGGATACCACCCTCCTTCCATCACTTCTTCTCTAAAATAAAAATATAAGGTTCAAGCAATGGAAGATCACATCGAGAATCAACAACAAGTTCTCCAAATCTTAAAGGACAACATGACCATGGCACATAATCACATGAAACAATAAGCAGATCAACATCGTAGTGAAAGAAGTTTTGAAGTAGGGGATTGGGTATGTTTAAGACTACAACCATACAAACAGATGTCCCTCAAGCAAGCCAAGAAGGATAATAAATTATCACCAAAGTACTATGACCCTTATAAGGTGTTGCAAAAGATTGGTACTATGGAATACAAATTTGAGCTGCATGCATCTTCACGAGTACACCCAGTTTTCCATATTTCATGCTTAAAGAAGGTTATAGGCGACAAGATCCCAATTCAAACTATATTTCCAGAACTTGCCAAGGAAGGAAAAATCATATTGCATCCTAAAGCCATCACTAACACAATAATTTGCCAGCTGAGGAATAGATTCATTTCAGAGTATCTCATTAAATGGAGGAAACTACCAGCTGAAGATTCCACTTGGGAAGATGAGACTTTTATACAGAAGCATCCAGAGTTACTCAAGAATTGCAGAAAACAATTGTCTCAAGGGGAGGGACATGTTAAGCCCTAATATTGGCTCATTACCCCTTAATTGGGGCATATTATATTAGTAATGTTATTTTATTTATGTCGGCTTTAGGCCATTAGTTGTAATTATACCTCCTAGTCTCCTATATATACCAAGGAGACATTTTCATTTTGAATCATCTTGTACTTGAACATTTAAGTGGGGTAAAAGGAGGTTGCCCCCTCAGAGAGGCTTATTATCTGAAATTATCTCTTTTTCAAGGTGTTGAGTACTTTTTCTGAGGTTTTTCGATGCTATATTGATATCTGGTTCTTAACACCATGACTGAGGTTTGTCCTTTGATATGTATTCCTTCCGAAGCTTTATCCTCTTGGAAGCCATGATTAAGTAGAGGTCTAAGAACATAGTTTCTTTTAGATTTCAAGCTCGTTAAAAAATGAACCCGATCATGAGCATAGTTTGATGTTAGGTTCCAAGCTCATTAAAAAATGAAACCAGGGTTGAGAAAAGTTCTTCTTTCTGTGTCAAGCTCGTTAAAAAATGAAACAAAGGTTAGGGAATCGAAACCTTAGGTTATGAGCATAGTTCTTTTCCTATGTCAAGCTCGTTAAAAAATGAAACAGTCACCTGTCCCATTGAGTCGAGTCTTTCACTAGATATCGTAGATTTTGAGTTGATTATTTCGCTAGATCTCGTAGAAGAACCTTCATTTCATCCACTCCTATCCTTTTTATCAATCTTGTATAGAAATCGGTGACAAAATCAAAGTCAATGAATGAAATGAAGCTTGGCAGGGCATGTATCCAGCCTTTGATTATCATTCTAGACTTAAGTCGCTATATTTTCAAGCTTGGGACAGAGTACCAACCACCCATGGGTATCCCTCAAAATCTTTGGAAATTACGTTGGGAAAATACAAGCATAGTTTAATTTTGTTTCAAGCTTATGTAAAAATGAAACCAATTTCGATTTTATTCTTTGTTCTTTATCGTGCTCATAAATACATGAGAATGTGACCGAGTATACATTTATCACTTTTTCGGACTCGTAAAGGTTATACGAAAAATAACCCCCTAGAGTTTCCTTTAAGCTCTTTTTAGTCTCTCTAAACATGAAAAGATTGTCGAGCGACATTGTTGTCTTTCACGCTCGTTAAAGTGAATTAGAAATCACGTATGTTGAGCGTTAGTTTATCTATTTTTCGGTCTCATAAGACTACTTTATGAAACAAGAAAACCCTTACCATCTGGTTAGGAGAGTTATCCTAAGTATTATTTTATACTTTTTCAGGCTTCAGAGACTAAACTTATGAAAATGTCCATCAGGCAGTTTCCTTTAAGTTTTTTTCAGACTCTCTAAACATGAAAAACCACCAAGTTTACCTTCTTTGGGCTCGTAAAACTATGCATCAAAAGACCTATGTGAGTCCAATCTCTAGGACCCAAATAGGACCGAACCACTCCTTCCTAGGGTTAGTTAAAAACACTCTGAGGGACTTGTCCGAAGGATGAGATTATACAATGAGCATTTTTTATCCTCCTCAAGCTCATTAAAAAATAAAGAGGTACTCACCAAGCATGGTGGGGAAAAATTGAGAAGGGAATTTGTATTGAATATGTATTAATGGCAGTAGTCACTCTCGAGCATAACATATTTTACCTTTTTCACAAAAGTTGGGAAATCCACTTGTCTCTTGTCGATCATGCCCTTTTTTGTAAAATTTTTCCTTATGATCTTCTATTTTGAGTCAGTGCTTCCAAGGCCTCTGTTATGTCAATATTCAAGAGAAGTTCAACCAAGAATCCTTCTATTGCGTCCGCCAAATTTTGCAGTCCTTTAAGCCTCCTATTTTGTTGACCATCCATGAGTCAATCCTAAAATTACTCTGTGCTTTAATATAAATCTTGTACCTATTTCATGTCGTTGATGGGGGATACATCAAGGCCCTCCTGCGACGAATCACTTCCTATCAAATCCAAATCATTATCTAGAAAAATGATTTAGAAGTTATTTAGTACATTTAAATCTGCATGCCTCAATGGTAGGTCTCCTCATTTTTGACACAGAGTTTACATCATTGACCTCTGATCAAAAGATTACATCAGATGTTTGACTTCAACTCATTAATTCACATTCAAAGGGATGTACTAGAGTACCTTGGGGGTCATTGACATTAATGGTGATTTCCCTTGCACTTGTTAACGATATACACCAGTGATCGGTAATCAAGTGGTTTCTACCATGTTCGACATCATGGCATTTATTCACATGGTTAGAATTGTACTTCAAAATCGAGGAAGAGAAGAAGAACCTAGGGAACTTCCTTTAAATATTTATTCCCCAGGATAAAATGGAAAGTGCTAGAGTAATGTTGTCACATAGATCCACATTGTATAGGTCCATGTCTATGTTACTATTATGATTCATATAGATCCACAATGTATATTCTTGCGGTTATGCATCCATTAAAATCATGGAGATATGGATCCACATTGTATTTTTCGTGGCCATATCTTTAGTAAATACGATCATGGATCTGCAGTGTATTTTTCAGCATCCATGCTTAGAGTCTCTTATATTTTGAGTATGGGGATGCCTACCTCAGTGATGATACAATATTGTACTGCAATTTTCCTTGTGTTGTTGGTAGGTCTCCAACCGGTGCGTTCTTTGATTCAACTACCCATATGACAAAGTATTTCAGTTATCACTCTATTTTTAACTTCATAATTTGGGGGGAATTATGTTACACCGTGGATGAAATTGATGATGTGTGCCTATATCTTTTCATTTGAAGGATGATTGTCACAATCCCTAAATAAGTTGGAAGAATCATTCTTGGGAAGATGTAGAACTTGAGCAAATCCTGTAAAAACTATGTTTTTCAATATTGTTGCTTGTTTCTTTCTAGCAAGGTGTGACAACTTAACTTTTTTCATGTTGCATCAGTGGAATGTGCAACAATTTCACTTTTTGTTGAGGTTTAAGGGTGTGATAACCTTTGTACGTGGGAAAAATGTAGAAATTCTTGAAGCTTCTAGAAGAGAAGTTTCGATGATGAGTTGTTTTCCGATCGGTTTGTATCTCACCCATCTCTCCTGATTTAGAGTGATCCTAACCTCTCATCCTAATATCCTCATGGATTCCTCTCCAATATATAAATGAAGGAATCTTCTAAAGGGAAAGGCTAATTAGAATAATAAGTTATGAGTAATTAATTAATGGTGAATTGAGAATAGATCCATATTTATAATTGAGAGTTTGTGAATCTCACTTTGGCCCCAAGAGATTTAGTTGTGCCAAAGTACTCAAGAGATGGTGATGGAATTCATGGAGGTTGCATGGGTATTGAATCATTGAACTGCTGGAAGGAGTTTTTCAACACCAAGGCTTGGTTGTAAGTTACTTCTTAATTTATTAATGCAGTTATACTTTCCCTTTTATATAAAGCTTGTATATCATATTTATTGTATTTTCCCTTGGCCATCTACATAGATTTATCAAATTATATGTTGTATTGTTTATTTCACTTGTTATGTTTGATTCCTACATAGATATATAGAAAAATACTTTGGGATCAAATTTGGAGCTTCAATTAATGAAATAAAACTTTGGATGAAAAGGTACGATCTACTTATATATTCGTATTTTGATTCTAAAATCTAAGGAAAGGAATGTATACTATTATGTTTTGTTCTAGTTTCAAGTGCCCGAACTAGGGAGATTTGTTTATGTCCTCATTTATGAATTTATACACAACAAAAGTTGGGAAGGGAATATGTATTGAATCTGTATTAATGGAAGGATTCACTCTCGAGCATGACATCTTTTACCTTTTGCGTCAAAGTTGGGAAATCCACGTCTCTTGTCGATCATGCGTTTTTTTGCAAACTTTTGCCTTATGATCTTCTATTTTGAGTCATTTCTTCCAAGACCTCTATTATGTCAATATTAGAGAGAATTTCAACCAAGAATCCTTATATTGTCTTGACCAAATTCTGCAGTCCTTTAAGCCTCCTATTTCATTGGCCATCCATGAGTCAATCTTGAAATTACTCTATGACTTACTATAAATATTGTACTTGTTTCATGTCATTGATGGGGGATACATCAAGGCCCTCCTGTGAATAATCACTTCCTATCGAAGCCAAATCATTATATAGGAATCATATTTAAAAGTTATTCAGTACCTTGAAACCTGAATGCCTCAATGTCAGGTCTCCTCGCTTTTGACAGGGAGTTTACATGATTGACCTCTGATCAAAATATTTCGTCGGATGCTCGACTTCAACTCATTAATTCACATTTGAAGGGATATATTAGAGTAACTTGGAGGTCATTGACATTAATGGTGATTTCTCTCACACTTGTTAACGGTATACACCAATGACCAGTAATCAAGTGGTTTCTACCATGTTAGATATCAAGACATTTTTTCACATTGTTAGAATCATACTTCGGAATCAAGGACGAGAAAAAGAACCCAGGGAAATTCCTTTGAATATTTATTTCCTTGGGATGAGATGGAAAGTACTAGAGTAATGTTGTCACATAGATCCACATTGTATTGGTCTGTGGCTATGTTACTATTATGATTCATAGATCCACAGTGTATATTCTCGTGGCTATGAATCCATTAAATTCATGGCGATATGGATCCACATTGTATTTTTCGTGGCCATATGTTTAGTAAATATGATCATGGATCTACAGTGTATTTTTCAGCAACCATACTTAGAGTCTCTTATATTCTTAGTATGGGGATTCCTACCTCAGTGATGATAAAATATTGTACTACAATTTTCATTGTGTTGTTGCCAGGTCTCCAATCAGTGATTTCTTTGTTTCAACTACCCATACGACAAAGTATTTCAGTTATCACTCTGTTTCTAACTTCATACTTTGGAGGGAATTATATTACACATTATTTTCGTCTCTTCGATGACATCGATGAAGTGTGCCTATATATTGTCATTTGAAGGATTATTGTCACAATCCCTAAATAATTTGGAATAACCTTTCTTGGGAAGATGAAGAACTTGAGGAAATCCTTCAAAAAATATGTTTTTCAAGATTGTCACTTGTTGCTATAAATGTGTATGAATCATGTAAATGTGGATGAACTTGCATAGATAAGATATAGCTAGTAAAAATACATACACAGTTTGCAGAGAAATGAGAAAAGACGAAAACGAGAGAGTGAGAATCAAAGAATTTGCATTAAACAAATGAATGAATGATAATTTACACATGATATACTCTGTATAACTCAACTAATGTGCATTGGAGGAGAAACCAATGTGCCATAGTGGTGGTCTAGAGTGATTTGGACACACAGAGACAGTTATAGGAGTTAACTGCCACCTAGTATAAGTTAACTTGTCTTTCTATCTTCAGTTAACTGAATCAAACCGAGTGAAGCAAGGAGGAGATCAGGAAATCATGAGTAATGCGCTAGTTTGGTGATAATCCCAAGGACAATGTGCATTATCAGGTGATGATACCAATTATGCATGGTGATGAAACCAATGTGGCATTAAGACTCCACTCAACTGATCAAACTGAAGTGTGAACTGAAGAGAATATTCTCCTAGAATGTAAGAAAAGGAATATTCTCCCTAAACTATAGGAGACTGAATAATGACCAATAAACATAGGGAAAACCTTAGGAAAAAGAAATCCTAGGTGTGTGTGAATTATCTCCAACACCCCCTTGAACATCACTTTGGTGAAAATAAAGAATGGGTCCCGACAACAAGGCCATGTTAGGTACCCAAAAAAAAAGATACACTAAAATAAACGAGGAAAGAGGGAAAACCTCATGGGAAAAATCCCCCCTCAAAGTACAATGTATGTAAAAAAAAGAACTGAGAGTTGCTAGGAAAATGTGTCCTTCACTCCAAGACGACTACGCGGAGAATGAAACTTCTTCTCAATGAAGGTCTTGGTGAAGATGTTTGCAGTCTGTTCGAATGAAGGACGGAACTATAGGTCGATGATCCCCTTGTGTACTAAGTACTAGATGTATTGCATGTGGATATTGATGTGATTCGTTCGTTGCCTCTGAACTAGATCTCTGCAGAACTTCAGAGTGCTCCGGTTGTCACACCATATGACGATCAGCCGATTAAACTAAATTCCCAACTTAGTGAGAGAATGTTGTAGCCAGATAGCCTAAATGGTTATGTTAACTACCCCTCTGTACTTTGCCTCTACTAAAGATAGAGAAATATCATCCTATTTCTTTCTCGAACAACATATGGGCCTGAAACCCAGACTAAGTGAGTAACTAGATGTGGACTTGTGATCAATGTTATTGCCATCCCATTCAAAATCAGTGAACCCGATGAGGTCCAATGTAGAGTTTTCTACATAGTGAATACCAAAGGTGATGGTGCCATGTATGTATCGAAGGATACACTTTGCAGCCTTCCAATGTAGCTCATGCGGCTCTTACATGAACCTGGAGACTGCTCCAACTGCATAGGAGAGCTATGGTCTGGAGTGTGTGAGATACAACAAGATCCCCACTAGTTGTCTGTACATTGTTCTTTCCATTAGTGGACTATCCCTGCCATCCTCAAGTATGACTCCTGATAGGAAAGGAGTCGGGGCAGACTTGCAGTCTATCATGTGAAATCTCTCGAGGAGATATCGTGCATACTTGGCCTGAGATAGTTTGATGCCTGATGCATATTCACTGATCTCAGGTCCAAGGAATAAATGTAGTGGACCCATGTCCATAATCAATAACTTATCATGTAGAATCCTCTTGACTCCAACAATCATTGAAGTTGAGCTACCGGTGATCAAAAAATCATCAAAATACAAAACTTGGAGTAGAAGTGAATCATTTGTCATGAGAATGTAAACATTCAGGTTTGACTTACAATGTACAAAGTTGTATGAAAACATGTAGGATTCCATATTGGCATACCATGCCCTCCAGGCCTGCTTGATTCCATAAAGAGACTTCTTCAGTTGACAGACCAAAGATGGTTCCTGCATGAAGCCTTGGGGATACTCCATGTAGATCTCCTCAGAGAGATCTCTGTGAATAAATGCATTCTTCATGTTCATATGATGGAATTCCCATCCCTTGGTTTCTGCAATGGAAAGTTCCAAATATATGGAATTTGTTGTTCCTAAGTTTATACTTTAAGGCTCTAAAGTATACCGTCAAGGCATCCGAAAAGATAGAGAGAGTTAAGGGGTAAAATATCAATTTGTGAAGGGTAAATCAGAGTTGATTCCTCAATTGTCTCTGTCTAGCTTCCCATTGTTCTTGGATGCTGATATCTCTCTCGATAACTTCCCACGAACGTTCTAACTCGACCCGAGTATTTGTTGTTTTTAGGATGGTATTAAATAAGTTCAAAGTAATGCTAGTTTGATCTAGAAGGCCAGGTTCTATGTTAGGTTGTCTAGTATTGGGGATAGTCATGAGGGGTAAAACTTTATTAAATTATAAAATGTTCAAAGATTTGTTACTTTTGATTTGAAAGATAAAAAAAAGAAGGAAAAGGAAACAATAGTAGAGGCCATTTCCTGTACTTGAAATAATTAAGAGTGTTGAGAATGATGGAAGAAGAAAAAACATAACGTTGTTGAAAATATGAGGCTTTAATCATAAAAGAATCTCATATCATAACAGAATAAGGGAAGAAAAGTGAAATTTCTAATGAAGTACAAAATGTAACCATCCAAATGACCTACAGGTCTTGAAACTGCTAATACCAATCATAGAGGAAAATCTGTAAATGATTAGATAATCAAATAAATTCAAACTACAATAGAAGTTTGTGCTAAACTGTAGCTAGTCATTCATTAGAAATACATGAAAACAAAGATGTTGAAAACAAAGTAAAGGGGCACATAACTTCAAGTTGACAGAATTCAGAATCTCTTTTGCATTATCTTTATCACTGTAAATGAGAAAAAAAATTAGTACAATTGGCTCCCAAAACAAAAATCCCTTTTTCAGTCTTGTGAAATTATATTTATACATGATCACCAAATTATTTTTTTGTTGGTGATTAACTAACTTCTGAAGGCTAACGGTTACATAAATGTGAAATATTGAACCATTTACATTTCTATCTTTATCTTCTTTGTAATTTTGGTGATGAAAACATTCAAAATAATACTTTATTTCTTTGTTGATGAACTTCCTTCTTCTATTTTGAGATAGCTAATACATTTTCCCAGGAACTGCACCAAAACTGTAGGAGCCTTTGGAATATCTTTCACCTCAAATAGGAAGAATTTTCTCTGTAGTTCTGGTAGATGATCTTCAATTATCTTTCTATAAACTCAATAGCTTGTAATTTTAAATTCGGCTTCACCATCCATATTTTAATTTGTGTGACATCAATTACCTTTATTTGTGATATTTCTATTTGAATTTCGTCCAGATTCTCCTTGAAATTTAATTGATGCCTTCCAATGTTATTTTCTCCTAACAACCCAGGACAATGGTCTCTTCTAATGTTCAATGAAGATTTATCTAGAAGGTTGAAAATTCCTTGGAAATCATCATTAACCTCTTGGGTTATTCTCTTATTTTCAGAAAGGTTTGCCTCCCATACCTTGAGTATTATATCCCCTTTAATCTGCTCTGAAACAGATAGCTTTTGAGTTTTTCTTACTTCCTCTTTTGTTGAAAGAGTCGCTGCCTTTTGAAAAGTGGTCCTGGCTACTTTTTCTTCTTTCTCTTTCAAGAAAATACCATCAAAGGATTTTCTTACCTCCTGAAAGTAATTCTGAATAATTTCTATCTTGGAGATCACTCCCTGTTTCTCTTTTTCTATTTTTGCATGTATTTCCAACAACTGGGCTTGAAAAATTTCCATCTCTACCACTTGATTTTGAATTGAATTCATCTTATTTTGCAATTGTTTATTCATTTCTTCTTGGTGGAGGACCTGTCCTTGACTGACCTGTATCTTCATGTTCATTTCATTTAAGCTTGATTTTAGCATTTGAATCTCCTGTATGTCACTAACTCTGGCTCGTTCTAGCCCTTTGTTTATTTCTTGACTGATATTTCTTTTAGTCTCCTTTAATTGACTTTGTAGTTGGGCTATCATTTGATCTTTCTGTTGTAACATATTTCTCAAGTTACCTACAGAGTATAAATTTGTTGTTGCCAAGGCTCCCATTGAGCCTGCTACTTCTGTAGGAAAATCATCTTCTTCAAGATTTTGTCCATCTACGATGATCTTATGCGTCTTTATCATTGCATCTCCTCTTGGATGCATTTCCTGTTTCAAGACAACCTTCCTCATTTTACTGAAAAAATAATCGGATGAAGGAATATCGTCTCTAGAAATAGGTTCAATATCACTAACATATAGAACTTCCATCTGGGAGTTTCCATAAGTAAACTGCAAAGGGGTCAAAGAAGTAATAGGGCTTCCAAGCTCTGTTGATGTCGTTCCTCCTACTTTTTTGGGAATGTCACCAAGGATTTTTGGGGATGTTTCAAACTCCTTTCCTTTCTTTGACTCTGAGTTCTCGGTCTGTGGAACTTCTGTTCTTTGTGAAGGCATTTCAGTCTCCTTTGGATTTTCCTTTGTATTTTCTTTATCATGTAGCTCTGATTCAAAACCTGGGGGGGGGCTCTTCCTTCTCTAGAGGAGGAGTCATGTATTCACCTTGCAATACCTTCGGTAAACAGCTTCGCCTGTGACTTTGGAAAGTCATAAAACCGGTCTGTAAGTCAGGTGATAATGCTCATACTCTGTTTAATACCTCCTCGTAGGTTTTGACCTCTTTGAACATATCATCGTAAGAAGACTTTTCATGTTCATAAGATTTCATACCGTAGTGTATCATGCGTTTGTTCACTAGTTGATAAGGGTCATGCTTTTTGTGCATAATATTTACCAATTTGACCTCTTCAAGTGGTTTTGCTTCCACCTTGGAATGACCCAAGTTTTGTAATGAAAATTTCCCGATATACACAGGGAAGATTGGCTAGGACTTCTTTTGAGCCATCTTTAGCTCTATTCCGATACCGCCTTTCACTATTTGGTGAGCTACTTCCCTACACACCAGTCTATCCGGGAGGAATTTTGGAAGTGCATCAGGAGGGATTGAGCACCCATAAACCCTGATATAGGAGAAACTTTCTTCAATGAACCAGTCAACTATTGCCTTGAGGTTTTTTGAGACTGTCTCAGAAATGCGAGGGGGGTCACAGCCATAAAAATTTTTATGCATTGGTATTACTACTAAATGACAGATTTTGTAAAACGAATTTTTAGCGTTTTCTTACCATAGCTTAGAGTGATACTCATGAATGGGTTCAGGGCAAGTTATGTTCCAACTCCAATTCATCAAGGGGAATGGAGTCATAAAACAAATTGCATCCATGATGTATGCCAACATGTAAAAGGCCACTGGTTGACCTTTGGATCTTGTAGCTTTGTAATCTGAAACCTCTTTGGCTAGGTTATCGGATAAAATCTTTCTCCAGTTAAAAATATATCCTTCTGATGCTTCCTCTAAAAAGGGCACCCATTCTGTGGGGAAATGACAAGGACTCATTTTTCCGAAGAGTCTGCACAACATCATGGCTACAGAGACCATGTACTCATTCAAAGAAGCTGTGGCATATTTTTCCATTTGTATCGGCCCCAAATTTTGATGGACATCTCCACCAGCCTTTGATTAAGTCAGGGTAGTTTTGGTTTTCCTCAGTACATTCCTTTCTCTGAAATTCAACTATAAATTCGGCATTGTAAATGTATTTAGGATTGGGTGAGAGTTTCTACATTACTTGGATATGTTTCGGGTTAAATGAGCTGATAATGACCGCTTGATCGTTTAAAATGCTTCTCGTCGGAATATCAATCTTTTCTAAATCCCAACTGACCATGTCGTTGTACATCATGAGCCGTGGGCCTGCTGCAATCTTGTGAAGTTCTGATTCTGCTATGTCTCGAAGGTGATTCTCGGAATCATTAGGGGAATTTTTGATTTCGTAGTCCAGAATTTCATAGATTTGTCTCCAGGATTTGATCGAGTCGATAGCATGTGGCATAGTTTTGGATATGATATCTCCCTCTGGGCTACAAATCTTAGTTGTATCTTCACTCTTCTTAGGTTCCTTCTTTGGTGCCATAACTTTCATGTTAGAACGAAAACATGTCACATAAGAGAGGTGTATAAGATTGGTTGAATGTGACTTACTCCTGATAGAAATAACAAGAATAAGATTAGAAACCCAGACCTTTAATTTTCCTTTAACTCATTTTATGGTAAAAGTACTGATGCAACTGACAAGAAATTAATACCTTTAATGCAGAAAATATTTCTGAGATACGGATTTGTGTCACAAAAATCATCAGTTATCCATTATTAATATGGTCGTATTTCGGCGATTCTAAATTTAAAATTCGAAAGATCTCGTTCAACGGATTCCGAAATATGAAAATACCTAAAGAAGTTTAATTACCATTAATTGTGATTTTAAAACAAAGTTAGTTTAGCTTAAACATTGGTTATGAGTCGAGACTTCGCGTTTTGAGGTTTCGGGGATCTTGCTTACATGAGGTATGTCATCACTAAACCCCGAATCCCGAAATCATGATGAGATTAGTTTAGGTTAAACATTGGTTATGAGTCGAGACTTCATCTTTCAGGGTTTCGGGGATCTTGCTTCCACGAGGTATGTCATCACTAAACCCCAAATCCCGAAATCATGATGAGATTAGTTTAGGTTAAACCTTGGTATTAGTAATTTAATTAATCAAGATTAATAACTAACTTCCATTTTTTTGGGAAATCAGGGATCGGGGTTTCGCGAATCGATATGCACTGAAAACGCATTTCTCTAAGCAAACCCGAATCCCGAAAGGTTAAAAGGTTGTTAATCAACTCCTTTAAGGTTTAATTAATCACAATTAAAAGTACTTTATAGAACATGCGTCGGGACTTTAAAACATTTTAGTTTTCTTCCTTTTATTATTAAAAATAATTCCTGTCAGGATTTCGGTACCGAGCTTTTGGAACTGATAACGAGGGTTATACCTTATGAAAAGCCAAATCCCCAAAAAGAAAATTTTTAGTTCTTTTTTCTTTTTTCTTTTTTTTTAAAGTTAAAAGTTAAGGTGGCCCCATATTAGGAAAATACGAAGTTTTAGGTTAGAGATAGAAAATTTAAACCTGTTTCAACAGAATCCATCTTCACTACTTAAGCGAAGGTCTCGTCATAGTCAATTCCATGCACATGTTAAAAGCCTTTGGAAACTAGCCTCACTTTGTATTTTCTAACCTGTCCATCCGTTGTTCTCTTGGTCTTGTAGACCCATTTTCACCTAACAAGTTTCCTTCTTGTAGGAAAGGGAACTAGATCCCAATTATGGTTCTCGTGGAGGGAGTTGTACTCCTCCTGCATGGAAAATTCCCAAAAGGGATTCCCGGTAGCCTCTCCATAAGACTGTGGATCTAAAGACTGAACCAACAAAAGATGCATGGATGGCATCGATTCAGTGGAAATGAGTTGACGAGGAGGCTCCTTGAAATCAGATCGAGTCCTCCTGGTATTAGTTGGATCCCCAATAAGATCTCCTACATCCTGAAGAGTATTCTTGGCCCACTTGGGCCTCGTCTCTGGCTTTGCATCTGCATCTGTATGCACTGACTCTACATCTGACTATACTGAATCTATATCTGAATCATCTGAATCCTTTGAATCAAAACTCTCATCTAAATAAGAGTCAGCATGTGCATTCTCATCATCTCTAACAAGTGGAAGAACAAAAGTGTTTGCATGAGCCTATTGAGGTACATGCAAGATACTTTCCTCGAATTGGACACTACTTTCAATGGTGAGCCAGTCCATGGAGAGATCAATGATTTTGTATCCCTTCACACCATCAGGGTATCCAACAAAAATACACTATGTACTATGTGGATCAAGTTCCTTCCTCTTCTTAGAGGGAATCCTAGCCCATGCACAAGAACCAAATATACAAAAGTGGGTCACTTTTGGTTTGAAGACATGCCAAGCCTCGTAGGGAGTCTTGTCCTTGATAGATATATGGGGAGATATTATTTGGATGTAGGTTTCACAATTAATTGCTTCAACCCATAATATCTGTGGAAGTGAATTTGCATGCAGCATGCACGATGCCATCTCTTTCACGGTTCTATTTTTCTTCTCAACTTCTCCGTTTTGCTGCGGAGTATAAGGAACCATGTGCTACAAATGAATCCCTACCTTAATAAAAATAGTATGTATCTCATGGTTGACATAATCCCCCCCATTATCTATTTGGAGGACTTTAATCTTCTTTCATCACTATGTATCAACACGGGCTTTGAAATCTTTGAGGTGTTGTAAGACCTCATATTTTTTTTCTGAGAAAGAAAGTCCATGTGAAGAATGAGAAACCATAAAAAAAAATGAGAAATTACCTTTGTTTATTGATTGATGGATGAGGAAAAGGGCCCATGAGGTCACTATGGATCATATCCAAAGAAAAGGAATCCTTTTGAGTCTTTCCTTTATCGAATTTCTCTTGAGGGTGTTTTCCAAGAACACATCCCTCACAAATTCCTTTGGAGAAGTGGATATTAGGTAGACCATCAACCATTCCCTGTTTTCCAAGTTGTTGCATATAACTAAAATTTAAATGCCTGAACCTTTCATGTCATATCCTACTTCTTTCATCGGCATGGGTAAGAAGTAATAAAGAATCTGGTCAATAAATTTAGAAAATATGTAGAGTCTGGATTGATGATTTACCTCACCAGTAGCAACCTTGGAATTGGTTTGCATGTCATAGATATCCACAACATGAGGTGTGAATACTACACTCTTCTTGGTGCCGTAGTTTGTCATATGATACACAGAGAGAAGATTGACGAAGTTTTGGGAACATGTAGCACATTGTCAAAGCTTTCATTTGTGAGTTCAATTCTCCCCTTGTCAGTGACCTCGATTGGAGAGTTGTCCCCCATCAGAATAGGAGGACCTTTGCATGCATCCAATGAATAGTAGACTTATTTTGTGGCTTCCATGTGGTGTGATGCTCCTGAATCTACAATCCAAGCATTGGGAGAGGAGTTGATGGAGATCAAAGCATGGATAGAATTACCTTTCTTGGGATTTTGATCTTATGGCTTCTTCTTCTTGGCACCCTCTGGGATGCGATCTTCAAGGTTGTTTTTTTGAAGTGTTTGGGCCATTTTATCTATGTGTTTTTACATGCATGTGGATTATGAATGGAATCCTTTATGGCAGTAAGTGCATTTCTCCCCTTTTCTTCCCTTTCCACCTTTGGATTCAGAGGAATCATTGAATGGTTTTGAGTACCCTTCCTTCTTTGGATTTTCATGTCCCTTCCTTTTGTCTTTTTTTTTAGGTTTATGATTTTGGTGACTACTACCATCTTGAAAATAAAGTGCATTCACCTTTGGGCCTTTGATTTTTCCCTTGATGAGCTTGTTATGATCTTGCATCGGAGATTCAATAAAGACCTCAAGAGAGGGTGTTGGCACAGGGGCAGACCTGAGGTTCAACGCTTCAACAATGCACCAACAAAACCCTAACTTCTGAGCCTTTCAGAAACACCTGCGAAGTAGATGAAGTCTCACCCGAGGTAGAGGCAGGGGGGGTTGCATGAATCGAGTGTCTACAACCTATATGGGACATAGATCTATGATCACAATACTTAAAAAGGCACTTATAAGTTATCAATCATTAGTATTTAACCCTCTATTCACATCACAGGTAAAACCCTAATTACAGAACAACGTAGTATTCAAAAAGATCTAACACATCCAAGAACTTGTTAATGTTTATGCCATTATTATAGTTATTTTCATTTCAATAGATAATAGCAACATAAGAACAAGATCACTGAGAAATACACATTCATAAGAGACACAACATTTATCTTGGGAAACCCTCTAGGGGAAGAAAACCCAACAAAACTTCCTTAATATAAATAGCCAATACAATGCCAAGAGATATTATGCTAAAACAAAAAGTCCTCTCCCAAGATATGTACCACTCTCTCTCTCCTTTGCTGGTAAGAGATCAGAACTTGTCTCTCATACTGAGCAAGTGAGTTGTGATCAAATGAGGCACTAGCCTCCTTTGTTTATACAGGTTCTGGCACGTGTGAAGTGTCTCTTCACTAGCAGGGTTGACTTCTCAATCTGGGTGGGTAAACCCACCTTTATTATATTTTTGGGTCTCTTAATTAACTTCTAGGGCCTACTTCTTATTCTTCCTATTACAATTGTCTTTTGACCAATCCACAAAAGGGGATTTGGTCCTATTATAATATCTTACATGATCAATCCATAATGGGGATTGATCCTATGAATAAAATATCAATAATAATAATAATACTCTTTGAAGTTACATTATTTCAACACTCCCCCTTAAGAAGAAGGGTATTCTTTAGCAGCATCATGTGAGAGAGAGAGAGGACAACATCAACAACAACATCAGGTAGGAGGACAACATCATCAATATCATCTTGGTTGGCGTATCTATAAATCATCGAAAGTTTTCTTCATCGGCAACATCGTCATTCTTGAAAGAATGCCATCATCATCTGCATCAATATGTATCGGTATAAAAATGATACCTCATCACAGCACTAGGCTGGCCCATCACAGTACTAGACTGGCTCTATGTCACAACTGTTAAGCTGGTAGCTTAGTGCAAGTCACATCTTTCTTTACATCTAACAAGTAGGTCAGAAGAAAGGTATACATCATCTTGCTTTACGTCTAACAATTGGGTCAGAAGAAAGGAACACATCATCTTTCTTTACATCTAACAACTAGGTCAAAAGCAAGGAACACATCATCTTGCTCTATGTCTAACAACTAGGTCAGAAGCAAGGAATCATCTTACTTTATGTCTAACAATGAGGTCAGAAACAAGGAACACACACATCATCTTGCTTTACATCTAACAGTGAGGTCAGAAGCAAGGAATCATTTTTCTTTACGTCTAACATCGAGGTCCGAAGAAAGGAACACACACATCATCTTGCTTTACATCTAACAACGAGGTCAGAAGCAAGGAATCATCTTGGTTTATGTCTAACAGCGAGGTCAGAAGCAGGGAACACACACATCATATCGCTTTACGTCTAACAGTGAGATCAGAAGCAAGGAATCATCTTTCTTTACGTCTAACAGCGAGGTCAGAAGAAAGGAACACACACATAATCTTGATTTACGTCTAACAGCGAGGTTAGAAGTAAGGAATCATCTTGATTTACGTCTAACAGCGAGGTCAGAAGCAAGGAACACACACATCATCTTCCTTTACATCTAATAGTGAAGTCAGAAGAAAGGAGTCATCTTGCTTTACGTCTAACAGCGTGGTCAGAAGCAGGGAACACATATACTCCCCCTTTCAAGGAGGGTCCTTTCGAACTATACCAAGCTTATCTCAAAAGTGTTCAAACTTTACATGAGATAGAGGCTTGGTCAACATGTCAGCAACCTATTCATCCATGCTAATGTACTGGAGCTTCAAGGCTCCTCTCTGTACCATGTCGCGGATGTAATGATAGCGGATCTCTATGTGCTTCGACCTGTCATGGAATACAGGATTCTCGGTCATCTTTATGTAGCTCTGGTTGTCACATAGAATCACGGTTGCTCTCATCTTCAAATCAAATAGGCCATTCAACAACTTTCGAAGCCATATGTCTTCACAGCTAGCAGAACATGCAACAATGTATTCTGCTTCCGCTGTGCTAAGAGAAATACTAGATTGCTTCCTACTCTGCCATGATATCATAGTTGATCCCAAACTGAAACATCATCCTGAAGTGTTTTTCCTATCAGAAACACTTCCTTCCCAATCTGCATCAGTATATCCACTCAATGTGAAATTATGATCTCCATCATAGCTGAGACCATAATCTATTGTACCTTTGAGGTACCTCATCACATGTTTTGCAGCCACTAAGTGAACACGTCTGGGTTCTACTAGAAACTGACTCAAGGTGTTCATGGAAAAATAACTCTCTAGTCTGGTGTTCGTCAGGTACATCAACGATCTAATAATATGTCTATACAGTGTGGTATCAATCAGTTATGACGATGTATCGACCAACAACTTCAACTTCTCTTCCATGGGTGTATTCATGGGCTTGCATTCCAGCATGTCAAATTTCTTTAAGATTTCAACCGTGTACTTCCCTTGGTTAAGGAAGATCCTCTCAGGACTCTGCCATACCTCAAGACCTAAGACGTAATGCATTAGGCCAAGGTATTTCATTTCAAATTCCGAGGTAAGTCTATTTTTACATTCAACGATGAGATTTTCGAATAAGTCATCCACATATAGTAGTAAGATTACTGGCTCATTGTCCATAATTTTGAAGTAGATATTTGATTCTTCTTTACTCTTGGTAAATCCTAAACTCGTCAAGAAACTATCTATACAGCCATACCAAGCTCTAGGAGCTTGCTTCAATCCGTATAAGGATTTCTTCAATCTGTAGACATGAGACTTCTTGTCTTCTACCTCAAATCCTTGAGGTTGCTCTATATACACTTCCTCTTCGATGACACCATTTAGGAAAGTTGTTTTCACGTCCATCTGGTGCAGCTTCCACTTCATCTTAGCTGCAAGAGCTATGATGGTCCTGATCGAAGTGTACCTGGCTACAAGAGCGAAAGTCTCTTCATAGTCAATTCCTTCGAGCGACAAATCTTGCTTTATACTTCTCAATACTTCCATTAGTAGCATGTTTTATTTTGAAGAGCCATCTGTAGGATACCCCATCTTTATTCTTCGATCTGGGAACTATTTCCCATACTTCGTTCTTTATTATGGATTGGTATTCCTCTTTCATGGCATCTGCCCATTCTTTTCTCTGAATGGCTTCTTCAGAGCAGGTAGGCTCCTCTTCTAGAAGATCACACATCAAAGTCATATAACTGGAGAATGGATTTGGTCTTTTCACCTGTCTCATAGTTCCTTCTCTCCATCTTGAATAATCTCTCTATCCTAGGCTGGATTTCTTTTATGGAGGATCGTCATCTGAGGAGGTTCTTTTAATTCTACTATATCATGGTATTCTAGAAGTTCCTCATCAGGGGAAGTTACGACCTCCCTCACTGGTTCTGCAACTCTAGTAACCTCCCTCATTGCAGTATTGGGGATTACGGGTTCCTCTCCATATACCTCTTCAAGCTGGTACAGTTTAGATTTCTTGAGCGTTGCATCTTCATCAAAGGTCACATCCCTCCTGATCTCAATGTGATGTTGACCTGGTATATAGATTCTGAAGGCCTTGGAGACCTCACAGTATCCCACAAATATTTCCTTCTTTCCTGAAGGGTCCAACATGTTTCTCTTTTCTTTAGGTATATGAATAAACACTGGAAAACCAAATATTTTAAGATGGCTTACCTCTGGCTTCTTTCCGGTGAACATCTCTTCCGGTGTCTTGAGCCCAAGTGCACTATGGGATAGTCGGTTCTGCACATAAACAACTACCATTGCTTCTTCTTCCCATAAGCACATAGGAAGATCTTGATCATGGATCATAGTCTTCACAACTTCTAGTATGGTTCTATTCTTCCATTCAACGACACCGTTTGTTGTGGATTATAGGGAGTAGTGAGTTCCCTCTTGATTCCAACATCTTTGCAGAAGTTCAGAAAATCTTTTGAGGTATATTATCCTCCATTATCTGACCTGGGTATCTTAATCTTCTTTTCAGAAAGGTTCTCTATCAAGGCTTTGAATTCCTTGAACTTTCTAAACACTTCAAATATATCCTGGTCTTACAAGAGTAATCATCAATGAATGATACATAGTATACATACCCACTAATGGAGGATGATGGCATTGGGCCACATACATCTGAATGAATGAGTTCTAGGACTCCTTCTGTCTTGCTATCCCTCTTCGGAAACGGGTTTATGATGTTCTTCCCTTGTGCACATCCATCACATACGCTTTCATGGTCACCTTTGAGTTCTGGTAAACTTGTGACCGCTTTGCATATGTATGGTAGCACCTTGTAGTTGAAGTGAGCTAATCTTCAATGCCAAGATTCTTCAATGGCATGGGTCACAACAGTTTTTGAGTGACCCTATAGCTTATGCAAGTCACCTTCTTCTCTTCCAATGATGATTGCTCCATTTACAGTCTCTTCTTTAGCATGTTGCCTTCTGCAACCTTCGCTATAGCTTCCTCATGTGACCTGGAGAAAGGTCAACAAAACAACAAGCAAGAATAATATCCTTCTTGATAATATAAAGCAATAGCATGAACAATCATCATAGTAGCTCCTTTAGAGCTATCACTTATAATTTATCTGAAGCAAATATTAAAGGTAAGGAATACAATACAAAATGAGGTCAACACTCTCATAGTGTTGTGACCAAGCATTCTTCCATGGCAACCTGGAACTAACACACGAGGTTTCTCCTAGAGGAGGTGTTAGTTGTATCAGTCAAAGCATATACCTCTATATGCTCACATGCTATCTGGTATAATACTTTACAAAGACTGTTATATCAACTATAGTCATTAACTTGTCATGTGTACCTTTGAATCTTATCAACTTGATTAATCAAACTTGGAGCCTTGTCCTCAAGAATGAGTGCTTGATTTGCTTCCAGGTCTACTTCACTCAAGTGACGAGTGCTTTMTTCAACCTATCTGTTCTACTAAGACAATATGCTATCTTGACAGAAGGTTAGGTTAGAGGATAATCTCTATGATCAACTTTTAATCCTTCTAATAATTTGATCATAGCTTCAACATGCAACACTGATCAAGATAATGTTATGACAAATAGATGTATATCAAAATAATCACACCTGGGTTGCATCATTCCTTTGAATGTGTTGGATCTTGAGATCCTTCTAGATCTATGGCAAGAGATCCTTTCTCCTGCAAATACTCTTTAGGGTTTAACCATTAAACATATGTGAGTACATACCTCTGATGACATTTGCAGGTAGTGGGTCCATCTGGTAGCAACGGTAATCATTACCAACTCTTAAGAAAACTTCAAGGGTGATTGCAACTGGTCTTACGGCTGCAAATTCAACTGGTTCTAAAACTGCAACTGCAACTGCAGCTTAGGGTTTTATGAGGAAACCCTAATTTTTCAAACTTAAAATTTTGAAATTTCAATCCAGGGAATAGATGCACTGAGCTTAGGCGAGTATGCTGGTGTACTTAGAATTTCAAAAATACAACTTTTACCCCCTCAAACTTGATCTGTAGATTTCTGGACTGGTGCTTCTAGTTTTCTGGTACTCTGGTACTTCTGGTACTTTTGGTACTCTGGTTTTCTAGTTTTCTAGTACTTTGGTGCTTCTGGTACTTCTGGTACTCTGGTTTTCTGGTACTTTGTGAAACTAGGGTTTCACTTTTCGGGAGATACAACCACTGAAAAGGTGTGCTGATGATTCCAAATTGATCCTTAGGGGAGGGCGCAACTTTCTAGATAGTTTTAGAGATGAAAAGATTCACTTTTGAAAAACCCTAATTTCCAGGTACTGCAATAGTGACGTTTTTCCTCTTGTGAAATATGCTTCCTTGAGCTTGGCTCTGAAACCATGTTAATTTTTATGCCATTATTATAGTTCTTTTCATTTCAATAGATAATAGCAACATAAGAACAAGATCACTGAGAAATACACATTCACAAGAGACACAACATTTATCCTGGGAAACCCTCTAGGGGAAGAAAACCCAACAAAACTTCCTTAATATAAATAGCCAATACAATGCCAAGAGATCTTATGCTAAAACAGAAAGTCCTCTCCCAAGATATGTGCCACTCTCTCTCTTCTTTGTCGGTAACAGATTAGAACTTGTCTCTCAAACTGAGCAAGTGAGTTGTGATCAAATGAGGTGCTAGCCTCCTTTATTTATACAAGTCCTGGCATGTGTG
Organism: Picea engelmannii; assembly: GCA_009831015.1. Classification (NCBI taxonomy): domain Eukaryota; kingdom Viridiplantae; phylum Streptophyta; class Pinopsida; order Pinales; family Pinaceae; genus Picea; species Picea engelmannii. The sequence goes on from ML777542.1 coordinate 368,282, forward strand.
AAGTGTCTCTTCACTGGCAGGGCTGACTTCTCAATCTGGGTGGGTAAACCCACCTTTATTATATTTTTGTGCCTCTTAATTAACTGTTGGGGCCGACTTCTTATTCTGCCTATTACAATTGTCTTTTGACTAATCTGTAAAAGGGGATTTGGTCTTATTACTATATCCTACATGATCAATCCACAACGGGGATTGATCCTATGAATAAAATATCAATAATAATAAGAATACTCTTTCCAGTTACATTATTTGAACATAACACATAGAAATAGTTCAGATCTAACATTCATTCATATAACTAAGCATTAAACATTCATCTAGAATAAAGTACTAAGAAAATAAATACATAAACACATGAACAACATATCACAAATCACCATAACATAGGATTTACGTGGTTCACCCCGAGCATGGGGCTACATCCACCAACTCTTTGTCTTCCTTATTATCGCCTTTCAATATTCTTGCATTCTTAGAGCCACATGATCAATTCTACATAGGACAGGAGATATATGTGCACCTCACTAGATCCTCCTTCCCTGAGTTAGATCCAAGAACAGAGCCTTACATAGTCTGTACACAAAGAACTACAAGTCACTTGCACTTAGATCAACAATTCTTAACACATAGAAAGAACAAATCCTCTTACAATCACTTTTACTTAGCATAGCACCCCTGGCCTACTAGGTCTAGTACTTCTTACATCGCCTAGATATCTATTTATACATTACAAAAGGGGCCTAAGCATGTTTAAACCCATGGGATGAAATCCCATACCCATTACATCAACCCTAAACCCAAAAATCCCGCAAAAAGGGGGCAATATCCCGTGAAATCCACTTCCCCTGGAGATTCATCTTCGACCAGCCTGTCAAAGTCCCAAAAAGTGGTCAAACATGACAAAGGTTCTCCAAAACTTGGTCGAGGGCCAACATGCCCCCAACACTCACCTGTGACTCGTCCCGAGTCACTCTAATCTGGGCAACTCTGCTACGAAGGCCTCGAGCTTGGCTCGATCTGCTTCAACCTGTTGCTTCACCAGAGCCTCCTTCTTGGCGAAATCCTGAATAACTTTCTCAATCACCGGTCCTTCCAATCATTGTCCCACCATGGTGACCACTTGTTCTAGCTGTGCATCTTGTCCCTCAATCTCCTCAAAAAGTGTGCATGCTTCATCCTGCACTTCCTGGAGCCTTTGGGTCACTTCCATAACTTTACTCTAGATGACATGGACCTATTATTGAACTGTGCGTTGTTCCTGGGACATTTTCATCCTCTTGACTGTTGAAAATAGCTTCAATTGTGCTTGTACTGTTGTTGCTTGTTACTTCACCTCTTAGAGTTGTGACTCCAATTTCCTTAGTTCTGGTTCCTTTGCAAGGTGCTTGTAGGTCTGGGCACTTTGACTACTGATTTTCTTGCATTCTAAGTCCAATGCCTTGATTCTTTTGACTGCGTTCCTGACAGTTTCTTCCCTTTAATCTCGCACTTCCTGCGGAGTGCTTGGCACTGCTTGCAATTCCAGTTCTGCCACTCTTGCTTGGAGTTGTTGAATGGCTTCAACGAGATTCCCCACTTGGCTCTTAGTTTTTTCCTCTTCCATATGTGCCAGGCCCGACAAAAAGTGAAATGATCTAGTAATTTCTTCTTTAACACCAATCTGCTCCACGAGCAGATGTTTTTTTTCCTTCTGGATCTGCTCTCTATCCTCTACAAACTTCGCATGGAGGTCATATTTTTCTTGCTGCGCAACATGACGTTTATCCAGAGCTTCCTCCTTTGCTTTATTTAATGCCTTTGTGGCTTGTTCCTTTTCCTCTTGGACCTGACGAAGGCAAGCCTCTGTTGAATCTGCTAATCTGCGTAGCTGGGCAGGCTCATCTCTTACTTTTATGTCCCCTGCTGACAATGACACAGTTGAGACTATGTGGCTCAAGTAAAGATCTTGTTGTACCCCTTTGAGCTTCGCCTCGATCCTGTCAAACATTGTCTCCTGTTTGGCTTCGCTTTGCTGCAAAATGTCCTCTGAGGTATCTGATACAGCGGTGATGATGAGGTCAATATCATCCACCATGAGCATAATCTGAAATGGAGTTTTATTGGCTTTTGAATTCTTCCGCGATGAAGGTTTCGTTGGGGAAACCTTTCTTTTCTTGGATGTTTTGGTTTCTGAAAGGGGACATTTAGGCGGTGTCACTTCGCCTTGTTCCTGCTTTTCTTCTTCCCCTTCATCCTCTTATTTGTCTACTTCGTCACCTCCTCCTCCTTCAGGTGAATATGGTGTAGTTTCCTTTGATGTGTTGTTAAGTTCCTATACCTCTTCCTTCTTTTTTTTCCTATTGTTGTTGGGTGCATCGTATTCTTCTCGGGTGACTACAGGACTTCCAATGAGGTTGGGGTCAAAGAGTTATGTCTGTTCGACTGGTACCAAGAATTCTACAGGCCATTCCTTAGTTATTTCCTCCATATCTTCCTCAGTGAGTTTGTAATAGGACTGGAGCTCTTCCTTATGTTCGTCTATGCTCGTAGTGATATATATGAAATTCCTATCTACACAAAACTTCATGAATGGCCTGAACTGATGCAGTGTATTTGGTGTCATGCGAGGGAAGGATTTAATGGCCCTCTTCAACTGCAAGTAGTAGGTGTGGAACACCGCGTTGGACTACCATTGCTTCGCCATGTCACTCGAATACCATAGCGTAGTGAACTTTGCAGCCAGTGGTTCGGATGGCTCGATTTCAGGGAAGGTCGCTCCTTCTGGCATTTTCCAAGCAATGAAGGCAATGAGAACCAACAACCAACTGAAGTGAAACTCGTATCCTTGGTCTTGTGCTTCACGACAATCTTGTTCCAACTAGTTGACGAGGTAGCTCGCCCAATTCATTTTCATGCCTTCAACGCATTTTCCCATGAGGTCGACGATGAACGTCGTAACCTGCATTGGTCTATTCTTCTTGACAATATTATTAGCGATCAACTGGAAATATAGGTGCACTGTGTCATTCTATATGGAGGCTACCTCCCTGCTTCCCTTTCTCCACATTGCCATAGGTGTCTTTTATTCGTTGTGCTAGGGCGCGATCGACAGCTTTCCCTGGGTAAAACTCCTGAGGGTTTGTTCCTTGGATGCTCAATCTGGTGATTTGGTGGATCAATGTTGGATCGACTATGATGCGCCTATCCAACCACAGGTAACTGCCATGGTAGCATGACAAGAGGACTTTAACACACACGTTAACCTCCTGATGTCTTCTTAAGTGTGGTATCTTCATCACATTGAGGATCAAGGACCTTGCGATGTCCATGGTCCATGGCTGGGGGATTATCTTCAACTTCTTCCCCATTGTCTTGGTCAAATAATTGTGTGGTGTGAGAATTCCATAGTTTTTTCGGTCCCCTAAGTTGAAGTCACTGATCGTAAGCGTCAAAATCCTCTCCAATTGTGGTCCTCCTGCACGTATCTTTTTGGTAGGTATGCAGTGATCAGTGTATAGTCGAAGTCCCTCGGGACGCTGTCACAACTAACCATGCCAGCCATAGGTGGGATATAGTCGGGAAGGACCGATGGGATGAGCTTCGCATTCACCAATTCATCACGATGCTTGATTCTCTTTTCTATCACAGTTCGGGATGGTATAGATCGATGTGCAGTCGATGGGGATGCTTGCACTCCTCTCGTCAACGAGGCTTTAACTCCTACGGATATGACCTTCTCATCCATCAGGTATATGAGAATATCTTCGACATATTTCTCTACCGCGCTAAGTTCACCCAACATACATGCTCGAGATCAGATATCTCAGATCAGTGAATCAAACACTCAAGGTAAGAAGAATGGGTGGCGAGGTATCAATAAGAACTACGTGAAAACAATTATTCCTCTGTGAGCTCGGATAATCTCAATTTGCAAAAGTGTCCATGGTAAGACATTCGACAGGTTAAATAGATAACATTGTAATAGACTCCTCCAATGGGTAGGAACGCCTTAGTCAATGCAATTCCATCTATTATGGCACAGTTCCAATGGTACAATGGCGAACGTTCTGGCGATAACTGTGTTTCTATTCATTCTAGAGCATCATTCTAATGGTTAGGATGCCTCCAACAGTCATATTTCTTTGTCATGGAAAAGTGCCAATTTGCGTTGTTCTGCTATTCCGGCGAGGTTCAAGTTTTGTAAACCTTCCTTCTGCAAAGTCCTCTTTGGAACCTCCTGCAATTTTTCTAGTTTTTCTTTCTTCTTACTCAGCTTTCTAGCTTTCTTTCCTGTGATCTACGTCTCTGGATTCCTCTTTCCATTCTTTTTCTTATATCCTCTTGGCATAGTAACTTCGCAATGCTGAGGGTCTTTCACAGGGTTTGAGGGTAATACTTTTTCTCTTACTGTTTCTGGAGTAGGTTCTCTACTCTCCTGCATGGATAAGTTCTTTAAGTCTTCTTGCATTCTTTCAACTTCGACAGCTAGGTCTCTGTCCCTTAGTTGCTTCGATTTGTCCTCCTACTCTTCTATTAAGCGAGTTATTCTCCTAGCCATGCAATCCATTAATTCTTTCTTTTTTTGTTCTATAGATTCCTCTTCTTCTTTCCTTCGGGTCTGATCTTTCTCAATCCAAGTCCTTCCTAGAAAAATTGCAAAGCAGGTGTTGTTCTCAACAAACTTAATGACCTTGAATTCTTCTTCTTTCGATGCTCTATGAGCACTCATAGGTACGTGAGTAATTCTTCCACATAGGGTTATCAAATTTCCTTTAAACAATCCTATTCCTCCCAATGAAGGAACCATAACAAGATTTCCTAAGATTTCCCAAGTACTTTCTGTCATAATATTCACCTGTGTTTTTTCATCCAATGCACAGTCTATGTCGAAGTCTCCTATTCTTGTTTCTATGAATTCTTTCTCATTTAATATCTCTGATAAACTGATGTCTCTATGATTATTCAGTGTTTCTTTCATCTACACTAATATAGCCTCTGATTCTTTATGGTTTTTTAGCATATTCTTAGTCTCTCGTCCTTCCTCAAGGTTTTCTTGTTTCATGATCATCTTTTCAACTTTAGCAATCATTCTAGGGCAATCCAAAACTTCATTTCCAGTAGCTTTACAACAAAGGAAAATAGGACCTCTACCAGGGAATTCCTTAGCAAGATGTACTGTGCATTGGGATCACAATCCTCTCTTTCTCTTGAATGATCCCCAACCTTTCTTGTACTGTGCATTGGGATCACAGTGACGGACGTGCAAAAAATTATTTCTATGCATAGGAATAACATATCTTTCACTATTTCTATTAGATCTATTCATATCATATATTATTTATTCGAGTTGTTCCCTAGTTTTCATACGAGGATGAAATCTATCAAACATACCTAGATCCATACTTTCGAAACAAAAATTTCCACTTATATTACCTTAATCACAGCACAAAGCTTTAAGATCTTACCTCTTTTCTTTAGATCAATCTTCTCTTCTTAGCACAGATATTCACAAGTCAAGTAGAGTATTGTGCACTAGGGAAACAGATCTATGCACAAAGCTTTCTCTTTTCTTCAGTTCCCAGCAATCACAGTTTCAGGTCCCAGCAACGAAACCATTTGTTGGAACAGGAGCAGACCCGAGGTTCAATGCTTCAACAATGCACCAAAAAAACCCTAGCTATCGGCCCTTTCATCAACACCTGACAAGCAGATTAAGTCTCACCCGAGGTAGAGGCAGGGGGGGTTGCAGGAATCAAGTGTCTACAACCTAGCTGGGACACAAATTTGTGATCACAATACTTAAAAAAGCTCTTAGCAGTTACCAATAATTAGTCTTTAAGCCTTTATTCACAACGTAGGTAAAAACCTAATTGCATAACAACGCAATATTCAACAAGATCTAACACATCCAAGCACTTAGCACATATAAATTGTTCATTTCTAACATTCATTCATATCACTAAGCGTTAAACATTCATATAGAATAAAGTACAAAGCAAATAAATACATAAACACATGAAAAACATAGAAAAAAGCACCATAACACAGGATTTATGTGGTTCACCCCCAGTGTGGGGCTACGTCCACCACCTCTTCATCTTCTTTATTATCGCCTTTCAATATTCTTGCATGCAAAAATAAACAGGATCAACTCTGCATAGGACAAGAGATTTGTGCGCACCTCGCCAAATCCTCCTTCCCCGAGTTAGATCCAAGCATAAATCCTTACACAGTCTGTGAACAAAGAACTACAAGTCACTTGCATTTAGCCCAACAAGTCTTAGCACATAACAAGCACAAATCCTCTTGCAATCACTTGCACTTATCATAACACCCCTGGCCTACTAGGTCTAGTACTTCTTACATCGCCTAGATATCTATTTATACATTACAAAAGGGGCCTAAGAATGGGTAAACCCATGGGCCAACATCCCATACCTGTTACATAAACCCTAAACCCAAAAATCCATCAAAAAGGTGGTGAGATCCCACGATCTCCACTTCACCTGGTGCTTCATCTTCGACCAGCCTGTCGAAGTCCCAAAAAGTGGTCAAACACGACCAAGGTTCTCCAAAACTTGGTCGAGGGCCAATAGAGGGAATATTCTAGGTGCCTCCAAAGGAAAACCTAACTGAATGAAATGTGGATACAAACACTGAGTATTCCAGACCAAGTTTGGAAATAATGGTAAGAACCATTTGTTTCTCCTCATATTTATCAACCCCGCAAGCCTTGAGTTGCGAAAACAAATCCTTATATTTGGCAACGAAATATTGGAGATTTTTGAAGGTTTTTGGATCCATAGTGAGCAATTCCACCTCGATTATATGTCTCCTCATCTCTTCCTTATTACAAAAAAATAATTCCATGGTGGTCCAAACATCATTGGGGGTTTTACAGGAGAATATGTGAAAGAGGAGCTCAGGACAAATGAGACTACAAATAGTTCCAAATGCTTCATCCATCTGATTCAGATACTTGGATTCTTCTATGGCTGATGTGGGTTTGGTCTCTGTGTCCATGGTTAACTTTTATAATCCTCTACTTCAAAGATGCATTATCATATTTTCCTTCCATGCAAAGAAATTGTACGGTGTAAGAATGAATTCTTTTGGAAATTCCATTTTTCCCAATGTCTTCAATCTTTGGTACCTGCAAAAATAATACAGTGTGCCTTTTTCTTAGCAATCTGTTGGCTCTAATATGATGTAAATGTGGATTAAATTTCACAGATAATATCTAGCTAGAAAAAATACATACACAGTTTGCATAGAAATGAGAAAAGACGGAAACAAGAGAGTGAGAATCAAAGAATTTGCATTAACCAAATGAATGAATGATAATTTACACATGATATACTTTGTATAACTCAACTAATTCACACTAGAGGAGAAGCCAATGAACCATAGTGGTGGTATAGAGTGATATGGACACACATCGACAGTTACAGGAGTTAACTACCACCTAGTCTGAGTTAACTCGTCTCTCAGTCTTCAGTTAACTTACTGAAACATAGTGAAGTGAGGAGGAGATTAGGGAATCATGAGTAATTCTCTAGTCTGGTGATAATCCCAAGGATAATGTGCATTAGCAGGTGATGTTCCCAATGTTGCATGGTGATGAAACCATTGTGGCATTGAGACTCCAATCAACTGATCAAACTGAAGTATGAACTGAAGAGAATATTCTCCTAGAATGTAGTAAAAGGAATATTCTCCCTAAATTATAGGAGACTGAATAATGACTAATAAACATAGGGAAAACCCTAGGAAAAATAAATCCTAGGGGTGTGTGAAGTATCTCCAACAATTTCTTTCTAAAAACATGTGAAAACTTAACTTGTCACATGCTGTATCACTGGAAGGTGCGACGGTGTCACTTTCTGCTGAGGTTTAAGGGTGCAACAACCTTTGTACATGGGAAAAATGAAGAAATTATCGAATCTTCTAGAAGAGAAGTTTCAATGATTATTTGTTTGCCGATCGGTTTGGATCTCACACGTCTCTCCTGATTTAGTGAGATCCTAACCTCTCATCCTAATATCCTCATGGCTTCCTCTCCAATATATAAATGGAGGCATCTTTTAAAGGGAAAGGCTAATTAGAATAATAAGTGATGAGTAATTAATTAATGGTGAATTTAGAATAGATCCATATTTGTGATTGAGAGTCTGTGAATATCACTTTGGCACTAAGATATTTAGTTTTTTTAAAGTACTCAAGAGATGGTGATGGGATTCATGGAGGTTGCATTGGTATTGAAGCATTGAATTGTCAGAAAGAGTTTTCAAATGCCAAGGCTAGGTTTTTAGTTGTTTCTTAATTTATTAATGCAATTATATTTTCCCTTTCCTATAAATCTTGTATATCATATTTATTGTATTTTTCCTTGGCCATCGGCATAGATTTATCGAAATATATGTTGTATTGTTTCTTTCACTTGTTTTGTTTGATTTCTACACAGATCTATACAAAACGACTTTGGGATCGAATTTGGAGATTCAATTAATGAAACAAAACTTTGGATAAAAAGGTACGATCTAATTATCTATTCGTATTTCGATTCTAAAATCTAAGGAAAGGAATTTATACTGTTATGTTTTTTTCTAACTTTGGGTGCCTGAAGTAGGGATATTTGTTTATGTCTGCATTTATGAATTTATCTTCAAAAACCATTTCGGCCTTAATATTGAACTAAGATCCAATAATTCATAATCTTTGTTAGCATGTCATATCTCTAAATATTAAGCATTGCCTTGGCCTTGACTTGCTCCTCAATGAGATCCTCACCCATGTACTTACTGAGAATTTATTCATGTTTATTCTTCTCCACAACCATGCGCTCTATCGTTTTCTCATCTAGAGGTCGCTCTCTTTGTTGTTGGTTTCCATGTTCCCACTCTCCCATTTTTTCCACCACATCATCATCTTCCTTGAACAAGAGTGACTTAATGGAAAAAATGTCCTTGCTCTTGATCGTTAAGCTAGCCTGCCTCTAGATAGACTCAATCATTTGCTACTCCCTCAGGGCTCTAGCCTACATCTCTTCCTCCATGGGTCACTCGACTTTATCCAAGATATTGTTCTCGTCGTCGATGTTTCCATAATAATTGGTGTCAATTCATTTGTAGATCACATACATAGACCTCCTCTTCTTCATCTCGTGGGGCTTATTGAATATCTCTTTGATGTTGGGGAGGAATTTCCTAGCTGCACTTGTACAATTGGTTACTAGAATATTGTCACGTGCCATATTCTAGCAATCAATTGTACATGTGCGACTAATAAATTCCTCCCTACTGTCAAAGAGTTATTCAATAATCCCCCCAAGGAGAAGAATAGGAAATCTAGGTATGTGATCAATAAGTGAATTGATGCCATTTATTATCATGACAATGATGATGAGAATGGTATCATGGAGAAATTTGAGCAACCGATGGAGGAGGAGATGTAGGACAGAGCATTGAGGGAGTGGCAGAGGATCGAGTCTATATAGAGGGAGGCCAGGTTGACGATCAAGAGAATCGAGGTCATTTACATTAATCCGGTCCTATTTGTGAAAGATGAGGATGTGTAGGAAGAAATGGGAGAGCGGGACAAGGGAAACCAATACCATAGAGAGCATGAGTTTGTTTCTCATGTGCCCATTCTATATGAGAAAGAGATTGAGCACATGGTTGTGGAGAAGAAGAAACACGATGAAATTCTTAGTAATTACATGTGTGAGGATCTCATGGAGGAGAAAGTCGAGACCAAGGAAATTCTTAATATTTAGCACTAAGACATGCTGAGAAAGATTATGGATCATCATTTGTTTTTCCAAATGTGATTCTTAACTTCTATTAAATATAAAATATGGAGCTTAGGTCATTCTTGAGGCTGACACAATCTTATAATTAGGACATACACCAAGGTCCTTTCTTGTTGAATAGGGAAAAGGGGTACTGGGAAGCTCTGATCGTAGAGTTTGTTAGTTTTAATTTTTCCAAAGTAGCGGCGAAGATGATCAACTTGGAAGGGAATGAAGTTGATGTGCCCCGATGCCACATGAAAGGGCCCCAATTACAGATACTTTGGGGCCATGAAATTCCTCCACATCCCCAAAGAGATATTCAATAATCCCCCTCTAGGCGAAGAAGAGGAGGTGTAGGTATGTGTTCTATAAGCGAATTGACACTAGTTCATATCATGGCTACATGAATGACGAGGATGGTATATTGGAGAAAGTCAAATGTCCTGTGGAGGAGGAGATGTGAGGCATAGAACTAAGGAAGTAGCAGATGATCAAGTCCATGTGCTAAATTATTAGTGGCATCGAAGAGTGACCCGTGTTTCTTCCTTCGCAAAGCAAAACCTCCACAAAACTTTAATTTTGGAGGTTTTCATACTTACTTTGTCAATTAAATTGTTTCTTGATGCATTTTTACGTAAAAACCACTTTAGGGAGATTACAATCGCATTGGTGCGCTATAAATAATATAGCACACATGTATTTTGTGTTTTTTCAAATTATGTAGATGTTGTTGTTATTTGATTTATAAAAAGTATAATAAGTATGCTAATGGTTTCTCTATTTTTAAATTAAATTTAAGATGTGTAACTCATTAGAATTTAGAGTTGTCATATAATGTTTAACTTTAGTTTTATGAAATCGTTTACTTTGGATTGTAATTGTGAAAACTTAAACTATTATTGCCATATAATGTTAAATTCATCTTCAAGGCGAATTTTTTAATTTCAAGCAAGATACAATATGTTGATTAAACATGTTTACAAAGAAAAACTACTTTTATGAAATGTTATTTTCTCATTTATTATATTGATAGAATTATAATAATGGTTCATAATTACATTTATAATTGTTATATTTGTGAGTAGTGATGGTACAAATATCTTCCATATTGGGATGTTCTTTTTTTTTCCAATTATTATATTGGGATGACTTATACCAAGTGACATATTAGACTATAAAATGCACCTTACTTTATATTAATATTATAAACAAATTAATAAAGGTGTTAATAGAATTAATGTGTTTTTTTTTAGTTTGTAGGAAAAAATATCATTTTTTTAAAAATGATTGTGTTAAAAGTTTATTGCAAAAACAGAGGCATGTATTTTTAAATTATCATACATGTTACACGAAAATTATTAAAATAATATGAAACAATAACATTTTTATAAGTTTATACATATATGTGTGTGTGTGTGTGTGTGTGTGTGTGTGTGTGTGTAATTCATAAAAATATATCTATAAATGCATGCAATTCGTCAAATAATAGGATGTATATAAAATATATATATATTGAATCCATAGAAATAGATCTATAAAGATAATTTCATCAAAGATAATTATGTGTAAACTATTTAAAAATATTGTAAAAATGAAACATAATGACAAATGCTTGGAAATGATGAATTTAATTAATTGGTTTGTGCACTCCCAATCACCACCATGTTTTTTAATACAAAATAAAATTTGACATAAAGTCATTATATAAGGTGGACATATGATATTCTTCCTCCCAAAATTTTTAATTTTACATAATGTGCATGCATCCTATGACATTAATATTCTAAGTAAATTCTATAATTACTAATATTCATTCTCATATTTTTTGTAATCATGTAATCAAAATAATTTTATTGATACAAATGTATTATCAAATAACTAATATACAACTATCATATGTCGTCCACAACTAGTCTAAGATATCCTCAAATAAGTGATGCTTTCCATATTCCCCTTGTGATCCTATTTGATATTATCCATACCTTTGCATCATGAATAATCCATAAAGCATCAAATTTAAGGGAAAATACATTATCTTTCACATGTGGGCCATGTTAGGCCGTAATATAGTCCCTAGTGTGCAAATCTTATACGGATAAGGTTCATTATTAATATATAAAAATATATTTAAAAATATTAAGCAAACTCAATAAATAAAATAAACAAAAGTCCATCTGTAGAAGTTATACGGAGCTTAGTCCCCATATTTGATGTAATGATTGTAACATGCAACCAACCATTTTATAAAACTAATGCTGAATTAAGTAATACATTTACATTAGTTCCATTGAAAATATAAAATACAATTACTCAATCATATTTTTCTTACGTCCCAATGGGACGTCTAAAGGTAGACCCAATGCAAGGCATTTTTTATGATTCATTGGTGGTCTACAAAAGTTATAGTTTATTAACAACTCATCACGAGGAGATAAACTACGTATTGCATGCACAACAACAAATTTGGATGAATTTTTTTTCGTAAATAACTCTTTGTCATTGGAGTGTTCCTCAAAGTTACAATTTGCAGTAAATAATGAGGCCCTGCAACTATTTATGAACCCTGTGATGTTCCCATGAGTTCATGGATGGTCGTCGACATATAACAGGTTTTTCCTGTAAAAGTTTCCAGAAGAATAACCAATCATGAACATACTATACATGGAAATGCTATGTTTGTATTTGACACTATTCAAGTAATCAAATCGACTATAAAGAGGACCACAAAATTGCATAAGTTCCATTGGTTGTTTGGGAGCAAAAAATACATGTGAAAGGATAAAAAACCCAATATTTGCAACATCTATGTTATACTTGGAAATCATATAACTATTACCACAAAAAGAGAATTGAGTTCCAACATCGGGCATAGGCATGGACGATGGCCAAGCGCCATACAAAGCTCAGTTTTAATTGGTTTGGTATTTACTTTGTAGATGGATAGGAAGAGGTAAGTCATTACTACATTCCAACAATTAAACAAACTTTGGTGTGTACTTGGACATTTATGCTCTTAGCTTATACAAATTTGTTAATCTCCTAGTAATGATGTTTTGGGTAATATTGACATCATACTTTGGCTCACTATAAGAATGCACCATTGACTCAACATAAGAAGACAAGTTGGACAATTGAAAAGAAAACTTAGTTGACCTAGCTTCCAATGTTTCAAAAAAGGAGCACATGGAAGTGTCCTTACATGTCTTTTCTATATTACCTATTGGATTATTGACTGCCATGGGAGGTAGTATACCATCGACTTTGGGTAGTCGATACTTAATATAATGAGACAATGTGACACATCGAGGGTTCTTCTTCAACCCTTTACATTTTGAACAATGACATACCATTGGCATGTCATAAAAGAGATCCAATTCACTGTGTAATACCATTGACCTAGGTTGCAGGTTACTGAAAGATGGCATGTTACAATTGGCAGGGTTGTTAGAGAAAGATTTGCCTCACCCTATGCAATCTTGCAGAGAGGGCCTTATTCCATTCCCCCATGTAGACTTATTTTCCCTGATTTATAAATCCAGAGACAAAAATAAATATTTTTCCAGTTGTATGCACCTTGCAAGCTATACAGCAAGCGTATACACTGGTTGCTCCACTATAGCCCGCGTACATTGGGATTTGTGCCAGAAAATCAAAATTAAATGTCGGGTTTCCATGTCACGACAAGAGATATTTGATCCTTGGACTTCCATATAATGGAAACATTCTGACTCAGCCCTTCAGTTGCATTTTGAAGGCTATAAAGAAGCCAATTCCGAGCTATGGAAAAGAAGAGAGAATTCAACTTTGAGAGAAAAGTTACTCTAGATAAATTATTTACTTCATATTGAGTCTTCATCCCTTTGTCCTTTAAGTCTGAACATAATGTTCAGCCCCCAAGATCTTCCCTTATTGATGGAGAACCTCTTTGTCTCCCTTATATGAGCTTTCCTTTGGTGGAGGATTGAAGTTGTGGAGGATCAGTTGGAAGGAACTTGGTTTCTTGGTTCCGAGCCGTGTTGACACGGAAGTCTGTAATGTTTTTAGTTCTGCTGATCATTTATTAATAGAAATACTCCTTTCCCATCCAATTGATATCTTGCAAATATATGTATTATCATCCATGGGCATGTTTGTTCTGTATATTTATGGATTATGATATCTAATGCACCAACCTTTTATATTATCACTATATGATTTCTCTGTTTGTTTGTTGAGAACTTGTTGTAGGTATAAAGATTTGGGTCGAAGTGCTCAACGATGGACATCATCAAATGTTTGGACGAGGTATGCATATTTCCTATCTCTTTTGCACATTAGTTTATATAGCATATGATCGAATTGAGTCGATTTCTATAGTCACACTTGTCTGTTGTGGTTCACCCTAGCCATAGAGATATTTTCCTCGTAATAGAATTGGCGACCATACTGGGGATGAATCTTCTTTCTTAGGGTTTGAAGTACTTTTCTCCTTAGATTGCTCTCATTTCTATTGTGGTTCTTGTCGTATCCTTACCTGACAGCTCATGTTCACTGTGGGTCTGAGTTTTCATCCTTTATCCCTTGAATGGCCTTGTTTCAAAGCATATACATGCCTTTTTTCTTGACATTAGCATATACACGCAGGCTGTCTCACTGCAAGCTGCGTATATATGCTCTGTTTTCCCAAACAGTCACGTACACCTTTTCTCCTTGCTTGTTTTCTTGGTTTGGTGTTTGCTGGGTGGGATTTGATGCTTGATGAGCCTTCTTAGGTCCAATTAGTGCCTGTTGAGTGCCTGTGGGATGACAAGAAACCCTCTTTTGGTTGAATTTTTGGGCGAAGTTTTTCTCTTCATCTTTTCATTTTTGTTGTCCTTGTACATTGGGATGGGTGTTTGATTACTCGATATCCTTCTTGAGTTATCTCTCTTTTATACACAGTAGGGTGATATATATCAAGTTACTTTTCATTCCATGCATTTTCAGTTTCGATATATTAAAAATACAAAAACAATAGGCATTTTTCATTGCTTGGCATTTTTTGTCTTTTGAGTTTTTATCATTACCTTAGTGCATATAGTGAAAGATTGCATTTTTATTTCTGAATCAAAGACTTGAATTTGAAAATTGCATCATTTTTAGGAGCATATCATACATTAAAAGTTAAATTTAAGACTTTGCATTATTTTCATATTTACTTTCTTGCAAAGTCATAACACCATGAGTTTCAAAACCATACCTTTTGAGTAATCATGGCCATAAAATCAATGCTATAATTTAAAATTTATTAGTAACAATTTTATTTTCTAGGGTGCACAAACTAGCCTAGGATTTAGTGCCTTGGAATAGGATTTTGTGAGTAAACTTCTACAACGAAATTAAATCAACATATGTGTCTGAGTCAGGGAGTGGATAAATCCATTGTATAATTGGTAAGATCATGAGGCTCCGCTCACAGCGGAGTTAATCACGAGGTCGCGCGAAGTTGGTTGAAGGGATATCCCCCAGATACTCGCCTAGCGTCAGAGATATTTATGTGGATTTATTCGTATTTGGGGATCTTGCTAGTTCCCATACCTCCGTGAGAGGTGGTTCTTTCAACGTTTCAGGCTTTGCTACCCTACCCATACAGTGATCTGGACTTACGACTGCTCGCTTGTACATCAGTTATACAGTGGTTTATTAGTTTCTTAACTTAGGTGTCTCATAGGTTACTTGCAAGGGTTATTCTACAAGTACCCTAGGTTAGATAAGGGTTGGATAACACATAACCTTTATGGAGGATTACCTCTCCGGGGGGATATGACCGACTAGTTGTTAAGCCCACGAGGGCCCTTATAATTGATTATGTTACCTCCGATCTTTAGCAGGGAGTCTCAGGCTCCTGTTGGGCGAGACATACCTTCTTTAGGGAGGGAGGCCACTCAGCCACTATACCTCATTTTCATGCATCTTTTTCATTTGACTTTTGGTGTGCTATTTTCTTACTAGTTGGCCTTAGGATATATTGTTTATATTTAGAGTCTTAGGTCATCGTGGAGTCAGACCAACCGCCCCACTAGTCCCGTCACTTGTTACAGTTACTACTGGATTTCGTGTCCTTGTCTTCTAAAAGGCATAGAGTCATTACACATGGTACGCACACATCCACCATCCAGACTTGTGATTCTACAAGGATGAGTATTGAACTTGGTCTTCAGAATTCTAGGAGCTCTTTGTTGGTTGTGGAGCCCGATTATCTTCCTGATTTAGAGTTCTTTTACTTTCAGCCGTGTTTATAACCCATGAAGTATTTACACCCCAGAAGTATGTACACTCTTCCACGCGGGGGAGTGCAAAGGGGGGGTACCCCCTCTACAGGGTCCGGGGGGGGCTATCCCCCCGAATGGGGGAAAGCGGGCCCTCAGCGGGGGTTCAGGGGTGAAGCCCCTGAAGCAAAAATTGTCTTGTAAAAGTATATTGTAATTTCATTGTAAATCTGGACCGTTCATTATAAGGTCACAGATCTAATGATAGAGATTATGTTAGGGTTTTTTTCCCTGGAAGGTAACCCTCTTTTACGAGGGAAATGTATTGTGACTATGTAGGTTGGTGAGTACTGTATTCTGAGAGAGGAGACTGTGCGAGAAAGAAGAGGAAGTTACAACGGGTTTTGTTGTAGGTTGTATCCCTTCATTTTGCTGGATAATAATAAAGAAAGGACCTGACAATTTCTCTGGTGGACGTAGCCCACACTGGGTGAACCACGTAGATCTATGTCTCTCTTGTATTGTGTATCTTTTGTGTTTTGTTTCCGCATTTGTTTTATTTTATTGCTCCATGGTCCTATTTTTCTAACAACTGGTATCAGAGCATAAGGTAACTCGTAGGAAAAGAGGGTTCCTAGTTCGAGTGGGAGCAATGTCGGAAGATGGAAAGTTTAGGGTTGAGAAATTTAACGGCCAAAACTACCAATTATGGAAGATACAGATGGAAGATTATTTATATCAGAAGTATCTATTCCTACCATTGAGCGGAGTAGCAATGAAGCCGGTGCCCATGAAGGATGAAGAATGGGAGATTCTTGACAGAAAGGCTCTAGGAACGATACGGCTGAGCCTGACAGCGTCGGTGGCTTGCAATATCTCGAAAGAAAAGACAACAAAGGGTTTGATGGATGCATTGGCCAAATTGTATGAAAAACCCTCGACGTCCAATAAGGTATTTCTAATAAAGAGATTATTCAATATGAAGATGTCGTAAGGTGGGTCTGTTGCAGATCATTTAAATGAATTTAATACGGTTACTAATCAACTAAGTTCTGTAAAAGCGGACTTTGATGATGAGGTTAGGGATCTTCTAATCTTACGCTCATTGCCAGAAAGCTGGAATGGCTTGGTCATGGCTGTAATTAACTCTGTCTCTGGTTCAAATACTTTAAAATTTGATGATGTTGTTGGTGTTATCCTTAGTGAGGAAATGCGACGGAAAATCACAGGTGAGACATCAGGTAATGTGTTGAACATGGAGAACAGGGGAAGACAAAAGGATAGAG
>ML777542.1:391355-411864 GCA_009831015.1 Picea engelmannii
GTCCTCCAACCATTCTTATAGGATAACTCAATCCGCAAAGCGTCTTCCCGTGAGGGCTTTCACCATAAGGGGACCACTTTGGAGTTCATCCATTTGTTTACCTTTGCATCGATTGGTTTCCACTTGGACATATAACATTCTCAATCAATTACTTGACATCAACCAATGACATCAATCAAACCAAACCATTTACATCAATGACATATGATCCAACAATCTCCCAAGTAATCAAACCATTGNCATCAATGACAAACCATTGGCATCAATGACAACATGATCCAACATGGTGGACGTAGCCCACACTGGGTGAACAACATAAATCCGTGTCTCTCTTGTATTGTGTATCTTCTATGTTTTGTTTCCGCATTTGTTTTATTTTATTGCTCCGCGGTCCTGTTTTTCTAACACTCTTTGACTCCCATACCCACTATAGTTAATGGCACCCCTTTGACACCTACAACCTCCATGGTTGTAGCGCCGGAGGTACCTATTATTATGATACCTCGGCCTATAGTGAACGCTCATGCTACCACCTCGAACCCCTTTGGGTCTCTTGGCCACTCACCGGGCTACAATGTTCAATCCATCCCTATGGCTTCTAGTCCATTTTCTTATGGTATGCCTAACTTCACCTCGCAGTTTTCGAGCTCCATCTCAGTTGCTGGCCCTAATGCTAGTGTTGGACTTGGGGGAAGTACACATCCTTACACTCCTTTTTCATTTTCTCAATCTCAAATCCCTCAAATGACTCCTATTATGGGATGCATGCCTACTTTTAACCCTGGGCCCAATCCTCATACTTTAGGGTGGAATAGTCAACCTGGCGGACAAGTTTTGTCTCAAGTTCCATCCTACAATCCTACCTCCTCAACACATATTTCGACCGATACATTTGGCATGACAAATATGCCTCTATCCTCTGGTTTCCAACCTGGGGGAGGTCAATTTCACACTTTGGGCAACCCCCAACCCAGATCTAATCCGGCTGGGGGAAATTTCTATAACCCTCAACAGAACATTCCAGCTGGAATGATGCCCAACCAACCTTATATGAATCATCTTGGAGGAGGGCCTTATAATGCCGGATAGGGCCATGGTGTTTACCAGAACCCTGGATGGCCTCTGAATCCACAAGCACAATATTTCCCGGGAGGTTGGGGCCAGATGTCACAACCCCATCTCCCTTTTCTGGCCACGCTTAATCTGCTAGATCTGTCTAAGTTAATGAATGGCCCCATGAGTCATGATCCTACATGTCCCGCGGTCCCCACCAAACTTCCTTCGGACATCCCAAAGTTCGAGGGTACGAATGGAGAGGATCCTGGTGATCACATCACTACCTTTCACCTTTGGTGCTCATCAAAATCCCCTAATGATGATTCTATTCGTTTGAGATTATTTCAACGCACCCTTATCAGAGTTGTTGCAAAATGGTATATTGAGATACCTAGGGGGGCATATGGGACTTTTAGTCAGTTGGTGATGGTCTTTCTTAACCACTTCCAGTTTCCCATTCGTTATGATGCTAGCATAGAATTGTTGTCTACTTTACACCAGGATACCACCACTCATATCTCGGACCACATCCAGGAGTGGCATAAACGAAAGAGGTTGATTAAGACCCCTATACCCCTAGCCTTTCTTTTAGAATGGTTTCTTAAGTCTATGCATGCTCCTATCTCGAAGGATGTTGCTATTTCCGGGGTTACCACTGAGGAAGAAGCTATCTTTAGGGACCAACAGTTAGATTTGATATATGTTTAGTCTAGGATGTTATACCACCTCCTTCCTGACCCACCGCGGTCTACTTACTATCCTAGGAAAAATTTTGTAACTCATGTCAATGGCATTGTAGGTTCTGCCAATGTAAAGTCCACAGACTCATTGATAAACCAGTTGAAAGAGTTGTCTTTAAGCCAGTATACAGGAGGACCAACCTTGTCTGTGTCTTCCAACCCCACTCAGTCGGATTATGTACACTCAGTGCAATTGTCGACCAACCCGAATGGTAACCAACAACTAGGAGGGAATAAGAAGAAAGGACGTAATAACTGTAAGGGTGGTAAAAATGGTAATAAACCCAAGTAAAATAATGAGAAGACGGGTAATAATGCTAGAGAGAGAAAATGAGAAAAACATAAGGTGAAGTTTCCTTGTAAGATTTGCACAGATGATCACCTTACCCATTTGTGCTCGAAACTTGCAGAAGCTGCGAGGCTCTTAACTCAATTGCCCGTCGTGCTGAGGAATCCATTCCCACATAATCAACACTTATCCTTGATCTCATCAAACACCAAAAATGTGGTTGGTGGAGGTCAAAATCAGCAGTCACAAGATGGCGACTATTTATGTATCAATATGGTCGATGCAAAAATTGATTTAGCCACTCGATCTCGAGACTATAGTTATAAACAAACTAATCCTAGTCTAGAATCTCCTCCTCCTGCGGAGACAACTTTACAAATTGAGAAACCAGAGCCACAGCCTCGTATTCTGAAAGGAGTACTTAACTGATCTACCCATAATCCAAATGATAGAGTCGCCCATAACTACTCTATTTTTGAGGACCTGGGCCAAACACCGTGTGCGATGTCATCTTTGGAGGTACTCCAGATGTGTCCTTCATAGAGTAATGCCTTACTCTGTGCTCTAGGATCTCTAGAAACCAGTGGCTCAAAGGTTATCAAGTTTGACGTCATAGATGTTAAGCCTCACTTGCCTTACCATGTGGCTTTCCAAATCCATGTGGAGTATTCAAAGTATACCATCAAACATGTGGTTGTTGATGAAGGCGCTGCTACGTGTGTGATGTCCCTGGCCTGTTGGAAAGCTCTCAGTTCTCCGACTCTTTCCAAGTCATCGAACATCTTGATTGCTTTTGATGGTCATTCCTTCCGCCCTCACAGTATTCTCCCCACCTTTTCGGTCTAGTTAGGTGGGAAGACGATAGAGGTGGAGGTAGAGGTAGTTGATGCACCTCTTGATTATAACCTCTTACTAGGTCACAATTGGACTTATGCTATGATTGTCATCATGTCATCCGTCTTCTGTATCCTTTGTTTTCCTCATGGAGGGAAGATTGTGATGATCAATCAATTATCCTTTTTGTTCTCTAGTCCTAATGAATATATTGGGTAGTCGATCCCTGTGATCGACAATTCTCAGCCGACAACTGAGAATATCATTGTCAGAATGTATTCTTCCCTTATGGGTACTTTCGACTTCTTGTCACCGAACCATCAAGTTTATGCCATGTCTAGTAGGCCCGTCTCGAATGGAAGGTCCATTCCTTTCTACATGTATTATTTTAATGATCCATGGACCCTACCTTCCCCGACTTTGTCCTGTGAAGGACAGTCGCATGCTAGGATGGCCATGCCAGTATCGGTAGCAAAGATTGCATATCAAGTTGTTCTCGACTCTTTCGTTGATCCCGATCTTGTTCCCTTGCTGATGGACGAGGAGGATCTCGTGTCTAGGCCCATGTGCGCCACCTCGTTGTCTTGTTCACATGATTTCCTTGATGGGACTTTGCCTTCGGATGAAGCCATCATCGAAGCCATGAATGGTTTCGAAAAACCTTGGGATGATATGCATCACTGCTCTTATTTTCTCCCAGATCTTGAAAGAATTGAACAAGACAGATTTCGATCTACTTTGAGTGAGATAGTTAGTCACGTCGTAGTTCCACTTCATACGCACAACCTTTTTGCCGAAGGAAACATGGCTAGTATTTTTCCTACCATCCAGATCGACATCTCTCGTACCCCTGGTAAGGTTGAAAATGTAAATATCGGTGTGGATTGTTTGCCAAAAGAAATCTTGATCTACACCGAAATCTTCAAGGAATTCCGAGACGTATTTTCTTAGTCCTATGAAGAGATTATAGGGATATACCCTCATATTTTCGAAGATGATATTAAAACTTATTTGGATGCTAAACCTTTTCGGCAACGTCTTAGAGTTTTCAACCCTCGAAAGGCCCCTGCTATTAAGGAAGAGGTGGAGAAGATACTTAATGTTGGCTTCATCTACCCAGTTCCTTTAACCAAATGGGTATCCAACCCTGTTCTTGTAGATAAGAAGCAAGGAACCATCCGTGTATGTATGGATTTTCGTGACATGAACAAGGCATGTCCGAAAGACAACTTCCCCACACCTTTCATCAATTATATTCTCGACGAGTGTGCAGGAAGTGAAGTATTTTCTTTTATGGATGGATTTTCAAGATATAATCAAATTCAAATTAAACCCAAGGATCAACAAAATATGGCATTTATTCTTACTTGGGGTACTTTTGCATACCAGAAGATGCCTTTCGACATTAAAAACGTTGGAGCAACCTTTCAATGTGCCATGAATTTCGCGTTTCACGATATTAAGCACATATTCAAAGCTTACCTTGATGATCTTGTTTCTCACTCTCACAAGAGAGTGGATCAAGTTACTCACCTTCGGATTGTTTTAGAAAGATGTCATTATTATAGAATCCGATTGAACCCTCACAAGTGCATTTTTTGCGTTAAGTCTGGTCGTCTTTTAGGTTTTCTAGTTTTTGAGACTGGGATCATGGTAGATCCACTTAAGGTTGAGGAAATACTTTGGTTTCCTCCCCCACGCATGATTAGAAAACTTCAGGGTATATAGGGGAAAGATAACTTTCTTTGTAGGTTTATTGTGAACTATGCAACTATCACTAAAGGTTTCATGGCTCTTTTGAAGAAGGACACCCCTTTTATTTGGGATGAGCGAGCCCAAGAGTCCTTCGATGATTTGAAGAAAGATTTGGTGTCAGCACCTTTGTTGAAGCCTCTCGACTATAGTAGATATTACTCACTTTATATCACCACATCTGAGGATACAATTGGTATGGTTCTGGTTCAGGAAAATGATGAGCTGCTTTACTATCTTAGTCGAACTTTGCTCAGTCCTGAACTTAATTATACTCATGTTGAAAAGATAGCTTTGGTTGTTGTTCATGCAGTCTGACATTTGCGTCATTATATATTTCTTTGTAAGACTACAGTGGTTGTTGATGTCAATCCATTTCAATACGTCCTTACCCGACATATCAAAGGGGGAAAATATAAAAAATGGATTGTCATTTTACAAGAGTTTGATCTCAATTTCGCTTCCGTGAAATCCAAGAAGTCCCTAGTCGATGCAGAGTTGATATCCGATTTTCTACGATTAGATGAGGACGTTATCCATTTTGATTCATTTGTAGAAAAATACATTTTTCTTGTCTTGTCATCTGACCCCTAGCATGGAGACATTGTTCTCTATATTTAGACTTTGAAGTTCCCTCGGCATCTCTCACGAGATGACCGATGACGTATAAGGTACCAAGCTAAGAAATATACTATCGTCGGTGAAACTTTGTATCATCGAGGAATAGACGATATCTTGCATCATTCTTTAACTCACAGAGAAGTTGATTCTGTCCTAAACGATTGCCACAGTGGGGCTTATGGTGGTCATCTATCCGGGCTTGCGAAAACCCAAAAAAATTTGCAAGTCGAATATTTCTGGCCTACTATATTTAAGGATTGTATTGAAGTGGTTAAGAAGTGTCACCCCTGCCAGGTGTTCACTCGGAAAATGTGCTCGCATCCAACCCCTCTTCACCTAGTCATTACTGTCGGTCCATTCACCAAGTGAGGGGTGGAATTCATCGATTGCAACCCAAATTTAGTTGGGGGGCATCAACACATTATCGTGGACATAGAATACTTTACTAAGTGGGTCAAGTCCATGCCTACAATTAAATCCGATGGGAAAACTGCAACCTTTTTCGTATTTAGTCAGATTATCGCCTGGTTCGGTATCCCGAGTGAGATTGTCACTGACCATGGTAGTCAATTTTGGAATGAGATGATGTAATAACTAGCAGCTAAGCTGGGGTTTAAACATGGTCATTCTTCTCCTTATTATCCCCAGGAAAATGGGCAAGTAGAGGCCATCAACAAGTCTCTCAAGACCATTTTGCAAAAAATTGTCAGTCAGAGTAAATTTTACTGGCACATCATGCTATATCCTGCACTCTGGGCATACCGAACCTCAGACAAGACTTCCATTGGTTTTTCCCCTTTCTAGTTAGTACACGGTGTGGAGTCGATATTACCCATTGAATACGAAATCCCTTCTCTTAATTTGGCAGTCACGCTCCCACCTGACACTTTTGATCTTGAACAATGCCTTGTATACCTAGAGAGTCTTGATGAGCAGTGTCGAGACGCCTCTATGGCTATCGAGGTGAACAAATGATGTTTTAAGGTTCAATATGATAAGTCTATCTATCCTTAGTTGTACGCTAAGGGTGACTTGGTCCTCTTGTATGATCAAGCCAAATAATCGCTAGGGGTAGGCAAGTTTAAACCCATGTGGCATGGTCCTTATATCGTGTGATGTGTTCTAGAAAAAGGAGCCTATGAGTTAGAATATTACAAAGGGAATAAGTTGGTCAAGCCCAAAAATGGGCTCTACTTGAAATGATATTACGCTTGAGCCCCAAGCTTGGGAGAAACTCTTTGTATACTAATGTAATTTAGTGTATATATCTCTTTTCTTTTTTTGTATTTGGGTTGCTTATTGAGTTTTCACTTGGTTGAGAGATGTCTATGGAGTCGTCATTCTACTTAGGATTCGCATACGAGGCCAGTCGTCATACACAGAACTTGGCTTCCGTCGCTTGGGTGGTTTACTCACCCGAGGGTCTACTGGTGTCTTCAGGAGGCGTATGCCTAGGGCCATCCACGAATAATGTGGCCGAATATAGCGTCATTATAGAACTTTTACATGATGATATCTCACATGGAATTCGTTCATTAGAAGTTCACCTAGATTCCCAGTTAGTAGTACGTCAGTTGAACAACCATTACCACGTGCGTGATCCCGTTACCACGTGCGTGATCCTACTTTACTCCAATGATTCCTACGGGTACATCTTTTAGAACGCCAATTTGATTTTATTACATATTATAATATTCCTAGGAGTTCTAATCATGTATCCGATGCTTATTCTAACTATGTTTTAGATTGGCATTTGTCACATAATTAAAAGAAAAGAAAACCATCTAATCAATGTACACATTGTAAAATATAAGTAAATCCGAAGATCATTTTTTATATATTTCAAAAAATATGGTCTTTATAGTACAAAATGGGGCTAACACCCTCATATACATATACAATCGATATCATAATATCCCACGACATCTACGCCTATGGCGTCGGATGTGTGTCATGGTAGCAAACCATGGCGTTTGCGAGATGTTGAAAGAGTCATACCCATGCCTTGGGTACACCAACCACTTGTCGTTGCATGGCTTCAAGAAGATCCTCTACCTGAACCATGGGTATCCTGTGAGTTAGATGCGATAGGTTACCCTGCACGTTTTTTAGCACCCTCTCAGCTTCTCCTCCCGCTGCTTTGTCTCCCCAGTTCCCTTGTCGATATTAAGGGAAAGCCTCTGGCCGTCACAGACCCACGTCTGCAACACATAAAGTCTAGTCAATACTTAAGAACCATCCAAAATATTTTTTTCCTAATTATACAAAAATACAAAAAAATAAAATATGTAAAAACATTTTGACATACCTATGTCACCATAAGCGGCCCCTGGTGGAAGTGGCATGTTTGGATCTCCTTTTAAGTTGATCCCCTCATTTGGATAGTCATCCATAGCGATGACCTATCGCCGCCACCAGTAGAAAAAGTCCTCGTTATAGGGTGTCAGCACCCTACCTCCTCCATGCCGCCTCATAACTTCAGTCCACCATTCCATGGATGGATCGTGAGGTCCCCTCGGGAGAATCTCAACTCTAGGTCTGAAACCTAGAACCCTCTAGAAAAAGAAACTACACAAGATGGAGGAAAACCTGAAATTTCTATTACCCCCTTGTTTACACTCTGTCAACTGGCTCTTCATATTGGCCAGTAGTGAGGTACAACAATCGTACACTGTGGGTCTCACACACTGCACTGCATAGAACATGAGCGACCTCGATGCCTGGTGCAATGAGGCCGAACTTGTGATCCTGGTCAAAACTAGGACAATGAGCTTCAGACTGAGGTTTTTTATTGCTCGAATAGGTACTTGACTCCCTACCTTAGGAGTCCCGGCTACACAGTGGGCATCGATATATTCTTATATCTTCATCCCGCTACCTTCTCCCCATGATTTGAGGTTCACAACCTCCCTCGATGTGATAGAACAGTCAAAAAGTAAATGTCTCACTATTAGGGTCCCAATAACCCACCATCATCTCCAAAAGCCTCACCTGGGCTCTCATTTCTTTGGGTGCCCAAAAATTATACAAACCACATCACTTTAAGTCCATTTGGGCCCTCAGAACTCGATCTATAGCGGCATCAACCTACTCATGTTCCCTCTCTCGCCATTCAAGCACCATCCTTTCAAAAACAAACACAGTTTTGAGTTAGAACCCTTCATTTTGGTCATTTACGTGCCTGAACGCGACTTCCTTTGCACAAAATCATGTGTAGGGCTCAATCCATACCCCCTGTAATTAATACATGAGTGTATACCTCCTCGTATACGTGACCTAATCACAGACAGCCCACGTACACCAAAATCTATATTTTGCTCTTTAAATAACTAAAAATTTAGAACCTAATACAAAATTGTAATCCATTAAAATTTAAGAGGAAGAGATCAAGAATTACCTGATCCAGACGGCTCGTGATTTCGTTGCCGAATGCTCCCGCAATCGTCGTTTGAATCTTGGAGGAATTTTGGTCCAATTTAAACTAGTTGGGTAAAAAATCAAAATGGTATAGCAATTTTTTATTTTATTACTATTTATAAATCATTTTTACCCACTTTCTATAGTTTAAACCATTTTTTGCACCTAATGGACTAATACAAAAATGGATCGAGTTGGTTTTTGCAGTTTTAACTTGGGATTCTTGAAGATTTTAGTACTTTGTCGACCGTTTGTCACCTTGGGCAGGTATGTTCATTACCCAACATATAGGATAGGTATCCATTTCGTTATGCATTTTCACATTATCCTATAATTGTCTCTCTTTATGTCCTAGGTACGAACCCATTTGTTGCAGCACAGAACCTTCCATTAGCTATAAAGTTGTGTCGTTATCAAGTGGTAGAGACTTACCAAACATGGGTGCCCTAGTTATATCCCCTACTGCATTTGGTGCCCATGCAGAGATTGTTTCATAAGACTGAGAGTCCCTCACAACTCATAATTGACTTTATGCTGAGCCTCATTTCTCATTCATAAACATGTGACCTTATAACCCGTGGACTTCCAAATGAGTCTTAGTTAATATCTTTTCTGACTCGTCTAAAAAAGCAAAAATATTGTTGAGTGATTTGTCCCTTTCACACTTGTTAAATTGTATTTGAAAGATCATGAATCTTAGTTAATCTATTTTCCAACTCGTTATCAAAAAGTGAAAAGATCGTCGAGTGAACTTGTCTTTTTCACACTCGTAAATTGGTTTTGAAGAGATGTCTACTTGGCACAATTTTATCCATTTTTCAAACCAAGTAGACTAAATACATAAAAAGGGACATTTTTTAGCATTAAGTTTTGATTGCATCTCATGCCCCTACTTGCAGTATTGAGCCTATAGCCGGTTCTCGCTTTGCATTATAAACCGTTCACCTTAGTAGTTTTTCATCCTCAACCAAGAAGAGCCTTATTTATATCCTTCGTAATTTGACACCCTATACCTAGGAGGTAACATTCTCCCTAGTGTCCATCTCCCACACCCCTTGCATTGAGCATAGGTACGTTCCACTGCTGGAACTAGCTTTGTTTACTTGCAACACTCGTTTCCTCCTCTGTATCATAGCATTCGTTTGTTATGAAAAAAGAAAAAAAGACGTGCGGGAAGGGAGTATTATCTTATATCGACATAAATCATGTCACCTTTGAACAGAGAACAAATTTGTTTGAGTCCATTCATCATAGTTTTGGGTTTAGCATGGCCTTAGGAAGCTGATCTCATTACAGAGTCTTCTCTACCGACTGGTTACTCTTCCAATCCCTACAGAGAACTTCATTGATGCCTCTTGCATCTCATGATTTTATCATTGGGTCTATGTTGCCAGAGTCCACCATATGTCTCATGCTCTTGTTCAAAGGAAGTCTATCAACCTGCATTGGCCACTCCTCAGAACTCTTGACTTTGAATGTTGGCCATACCCTCAGTTTTTCTCAGAATCGCATGATACTTTAGTCCTATCATGCACCCTGGCCCTAATTTCATCACTGGTAGGTAACCTTGAACCCAATATTCGACATTTCATCATTGGTTGTTGACTAGGTGGTTTCCCTTGTGTTCGACGACAAGATATCTATTCACACATTGGGATTCATGCAGTGTTCTGGATGCCATTATGCTTATTGGTGGTTTCCTCTCCTTTGTCAACAGTTTTCATGATTATCTTTTATTCAGAGGGTCTTTTTTGTGTACCGCTTGCACTTGGCACACGCGAAAGACGCACAGGGTCATTGGTTCATGAATTTTTTCTTCGTCCGATTTCCACCAAATCATGAAGCTCCTACTTTGTACCTCGTTCTGACTGATGAGAGATGCCTTAATGCTCTCCTTCCAATGGGTCTCTTTCCATTGACATCAATCCATTTATTCTGGAAATGAGACCTAGAGTATTATGAGTACCTTGATGCTTGTAGTCATCAGTGGCAGGATTTCTCGCCATCAATAGTTGGGAATACATCAATGTCTCCTGATTAATGGATTCTTCAGGTGTTTGACACCGACTCCTCTATTCACACTTGTAAGAATGTACTTGATGCCTTGATACCTACTTTCATTATCGGTAGGTTGTCTCGTGTTTGTTAACGATATACATCAATGACCGGTAATCAAATGATGTCTCATTATGTTCGACCTCAACTCCTTTATTCACATGATGTAGACTTGCACCTTTGGCAGATTGTGTAGAAGACGTGAAGACATCACTATGTGGTTGCATCTTTCCTGAGTTGTTGCTTCCATTTTTCATTGGACCAGTACCTATATGACTTCAGTGATTGTGGGAGATTAGATTGCACTCGATGGTATACATATATCTTCAGATTGGTTTTGAGACTGGTTCTACTGGGCCTTGTTCATTACCATGACAACTATCAACATGTAACCACATTTGTATTTTCCTATTTCATGGCCAAAAACATTCATTTGGTATATTTTTCACATGGATATGCAGTGTATTTTTGGTAGCCATGTATGCAAAGTCAGTGCAGAATGTAATGAGAAATTGAGTTTGCTTAGTTGCTACCACTCCACTTCTGGGTTATTTATAATGTATTTTGGCCATCGCAAATACTCCTCTGACCTCACACATTAGGGGGCATATGTTATAGAAATATTTTCCTCACCCTATGCAATCTTGCAGAGAGGGCCTTATTCCATTCCCCCATGCAAACTTATTTTCCCTGATTTATAAATCCAGAGACAAAAATAAATATTTTTCCACTTGCACGCACCTTGCAAGCTATACAGCAAGCATATACGCTAGCTGCTCCACTACAGCCTATGTACATTGGGATTTGTGCCAGAAAATCAAAATTAAATGTTGGGTTTCCATGTCACGATAGGAGATCTCTAATCCTTGGCTTTCCATATACTGTAAACGTTTTGACTCGGCCCTTCAGTTGCATTTTGAAGGCTATAAAAAAGCCAATTCTAAGCTATGGAAAGGAGGAGACAATTCAACTTTGAGAGAAAAGTTACTCTGGAGAAATTATTTACTTCATATTGAGTCTGCATCCCTTTGTCCTTTAAGTTTGAACACAGTGTTCAACCCCAAAGCTCTTCCATTATTGTTGGAGACCTCTTTGTCTCCATTATATGAGCTTTCCTTTGGTGGAGGATTGAAGTGGTGGAGGCCTAGTTGGAAGGAACTCGGTTTCTTGGTTCCAAACCATGTTGACACAGAAGTATGTAATGTTTTCACTTTTGCTGATCATTTATTAATAGAAATACTCATTTCCTGTCCAATTGATATCTTGCAAATATATGTATTATGATCCATGGGCATGTTTGTTCTGTATATTAATGGATTATGCTATCTAATGGGCTAACTATTTATATTATCACTATATTCTTTCTCTACTTGTTTTTTGATAACTTGTTGTAGGTATAAAGATTTGGGTCAAAGTGCTCAACGGTGGACATCATCAAACGTTTGGACAAGGTAGGCCTCTTTCTTATCTCTTCTACACATTTGTTTATATAGCATATGATGGAATTGAGTCGATTTCTACAGTTCACCCTATCCATAGAGAGATTTTCCTCATAACAAGGGTAAATCAGTTTTCCATTTTCATCAAACATTTTCTTGCGGTATATTTCTCCTAATAAGATCTTGCGACATTTTTGCACTGGTCAAATATCTTTCTCATCCAAAATCGATCCCAATTTATGATCCTACAAAATTCAATGAACAATTATTCAAATGCACATGGATAAATAACATAAATTCAATCAGATAAATGAATTATAAATAAATTATAGACTTAATTCAAATGGTGTCGGAGATGTTGAAAAAGTTGTAAGGATATGGAATGAGATGGAATATGAAATATTTTCCATTTGATATTATAACCTTCATTTCACTGCATTTGAGAGAAAACCATCGTCAATACGTGCATGAATCTAATATTAAAATTTATCGGTGCTTTTATGTATTTTATAACGCATCGATGCCTATATATATAGAACGCACCGGTGTGACAAACTATGTTATGCACCAAACCATCACATCCATTACAACCTTGGCAAACCGAAACATCCGTAAATTTTAATAGTGGAGGTTTGCATTTCTATTTTGTCGATAAAATTGGTATCGATGTGTTTTTTACTATATACACACCAAGATGCACTATATGGTGAGACTCATCGATTTGATGACAAAATTATTTTTTTAAATATATAGTTTAATAAGTGTTTTTACATAATAATTGAAAAACACAGCGAAAAAAGAGAGGAAATTTCATTTTTCAAAATGCATTTGTTTATAAATGAAAACACTATTTATTAGTTCATTTTTTTGGAAAAATTTAGAGGGAATATTTGTGGAAGAGAGATTTACCATGAAATACTTTGGAGTGGTTGCATTTTTTTAAAGAGAAAAAATTGGAAGGGATCCGTAGAGCACATACAAATCTGCAGATAAGAAATTTTAGGTATGTGATTTCATTTTACTGATCATTTAAATCTTTCCCTATTTGATTTGAACTATTTTCAATGCATGTTAAAAAAATATGAGGGTTTCATAGTTACCTTTGATATTGGAAGCCTTAGTTTTTTGTTGGTTTTTTTTTGTTCCCCTCTACTTTTCAAAAAATATATTTTTATATGGTTTATTTTTATAAGAAATAGATTTTCATAGTGTTTATTTTTATAAGGAATATATTTTTTTAGGGTTTATTTTTTAAGAATTATATTTTTATAGGGTTTATTTAGCTGCATAAGGGGAATTTGGTATCCTTTTTCCTCTCTTCTCCACTCGTTTGTTTGATAAAACTGCCTCACATGCTTCTGGTGTCTACAAGTGCTCCACGTAGACTTATGTTATAGCCTTAATCTCGAACCTATAGGCCAGAGAGGAATCCATCATAGGATAAAGACCTAGATACATATTTTTCTAAGGATTGAACCCTTTTTTAGTCCTTATAGGAATCCTCACGGGATACCTAGTGGACAATAATGGAGGTCCTCACTAGACACTACTGGCTCAACAAGTGAGGCACTGCCAAACTTTTAAAATTGAGGATTTACAAGGTGATAAGAGAAGGATGAGTTGGATATTTGTGTCAAATGCCTAGGAAATCACATCATTTGATTCTCTAGTGTCATATAGAAGATCTAGAAGCCGCTCCCAAGCCTCCTAAAAGAGAAATATAACAAAGGCAATCCTTGGGAAATGGGAAAAAAGAATTGAATAATAATATTATGATGATAAACTATAGAGGTGTCTATCCACACAACCAAGACTCAGTGAGCCTAGCCTGACCAAGGAGCTGGAAGGAGAGGCAAGGAGAAAGGAGGCTAAAGGAGGATGCATCTCCACCACATTGAGGTATGAATTCACATGTATTCTCTATGATTTATTAATATATCATTTGGTTTTCCCCTCACATCATTTTTGTTCATCGAATGAATGATAGATCTGATTTATTCCCTTAAATTTCTGATTAGAATTATATTGGATCTAGGATTCTAATCCTTGGTAGAGAAGAAGAGAAGGTTTTATTTGTCTTTTGTATATAGGAAGCAGGTTGTGGAGCTTGGATCTCATGCTTTAGGACTGCAGTAGATAGGATACGCTAAGGAAAACCTTCAAGAAAAAGGTAAGACATTATCCCAACTCCTTATGTGTGATCTTATTGTTTGTTTCTAGGATAAGCATAGGAAATATATACCATTCTTTTCTAGTATTGTTAGGTCAATCCTATTGGAATACTAAGAAGGGGGGTCAATCAGTATGAGCACACTCGTTAATTTTAACCAAAATATAAAACCTCCAATAATGTTTAATAGTTTTTCATTGGAATTTAATATATCATCAACACCATAATTCAATGCATAAACATCACATAAACACAGTACACCATAATTTCACGTGGAAACCCAATGTAGGAGAAAACCACATAATGTTTTTCTTATTTTTATCAAAGAGTGCATTCATTGGAAGAAACAAACTTCCTATTTCTCTAGCTACAACTGGAGGGAGGCTCCAACCCCCTATTTACAGGATTTAACCTGAAGGAATCTCCAACTCCCTAATTTACCAACTCCAACCTGAAGGAGGCTACAACCCCCTTTCCTTGCCCCATCCAACTGCCCTTAAATATAATGTAGACCAATATGTCACTATAACTCATAACCTGTTGTTGTTGTTATTTCTTATACTTATATTACTGCTACTGATTTTGATATCTCATCAAGACTGCAACCACACATACCTCATACCAAGATACACAAGAGAGTTGTCCAAATCAAATTCTTATGAATCACTAAGACATATATGTCCCTTATTTATTCAGAATGCACACCCTAACATACAAAGGAAGACATACCTTCAACCTGTAGCAGACATGGGTTTTAGATATCTTATTTCCTGCTTGTCTTCTTCATAGATCCGAGACCTTTATACTGCCTTCTCGTGGATGTCTGCATTATTCCCTTCTGCAACTCACGGATTACCTCAAAGACATTGCTGCAGTAACGTTTCTTCCATACACTCAGCTCCTATAAAATTCTCCCTTCCTTGAACTTTGTTTCCTTAGTCTCATTGCCTTATATATGCCAATCTATATTTACAAAAAAATATTCAATTAAATCTTCTCTTTATATATGTGTTTCCAATGAGGATCTCATTAAAAAGTGCAGGGATTTACAAGAGTCATAACTTTTGACTTGGTTATTCGATTGGACTGAAATTTTATAGGGAGTTGTGCCTCGAATATTTTACTATCGCGTCGATATTATTTATCAAATCAAAATCTGTTTCGACACTTTTTGAGAGTCAAATTCCTTAATATGGTGCCTCAAATTTGAGTTTTTGTGGGTTTTTATTTTTACTTTTTAATTATCATTTATCTCTTCATTTATGCATGTAATCAGAAAAACAGGTTTCCAAATAGTATCACTCCAGTTAGCTCTTAGTTATTGGTCAGTTTTAGATTCATTCGAGAATTTTCTAAAATCAGTTGCTTTTTTTCGAGAATTTACCTTTTTCCAAATTTAGGGCCAACTCATAATGTCTTGTTAATGATATGCAACTGATATGCAACTTGTTAACTTCCTTTTCAAGGGTTTACATCAATGAGAACCAATCTGTCAAGAATTCAATGACAACCAATCTTTCAATGACTACTATTTCAACAATCTCCCCCTTTGGCATTGATGTAAACAATTAGACACAACACTTATACATGGAAAACACTCATTCTCATGTTGGATCCCCATGTCTTCATGCCTCTTCTCTTCATTTCCACGCCTCTGTTTTTCTCTCCCCTTTTGACATCAATTAAAAAGGTTGAATTCTCCTTGGTGATGCTCCCCTTGTATGTAAGCCTCTGATCTCTACTGATGTTTCTCTTCATGGTGCTTCCTCGTGTAAATATCTGATAAAAAACATTCAAAAAACATTCAAGTATTTCATGATTACTATTTATCTCCCCTTGTATTACTATGCCAATTTCCATGTAGATCACTGTGGGGATGAAACTACTCCTAGCTTTTGTAAAAAATACTCAAAATTCTCCCTCAAAAGAGGTTTGGTGAAGATATGTGCAATCTGTTATTTTTTCCCAACATACTCTACCTTGATGTTCTTCATTGTAACTTGTTCCTGTATAAATTAAAAATTTATCGAAATGTGTTTTGTCTTGGAAGGCATCACTGGATTCTTAGAGATACTTATAGCACTGGTATTATCAAAAAATATCAAAATAGGCTCATCATATTCCACCTCTATGTCATGCAAAGTTTTCTTCATCCAAAGAACATGCGTACAACATGTTGTTTTTACGATATACTATGCTTCTATTGTGGACAACGATATTGAAGATTGTTTCTTTCTCAACCAGGATACCAGAAAATCACCCAAGTAGAAGGTTTTTCCACTTGTACTTCTTCTATCATCAACACTTCCTACCCAATCTGAAATCTGTGTATGCAAATAGAGATATATCATTCCCTTTTGGATACCATAATCCATAGTCTTTTGTTCCTTTAATATATTTGAATATTCTCTTTACTTCCATAACATGTGTTTCCTTCAGTGTTTCTTGAAATCTTTCAACCTATCCAACTACTTTCATCACATATGATCTCGATGTTGTCACATAGTGTAGACTTCCGATCATTGATATGTAGAGTATCTGATTTGCATCCTTGGATTTATCATCTTTTCTCAATTTGCAACTAGCTTTCATGGGAGTACTTATAGGCCTGCAATCTACCATTCCAAACTTCTTTAGCATTTCTTTTATATACTTGGTCTGGGAAATGAAAATACCTTTATCTTGCTGACATATGCGGAGTCCCAAAAAGAAAGAAAACTCACCAAGTAATGACATTTCAAATTCATTATGCATATCTTTAGCAAATTTCTGACTCATCATGTCATCATCACTTCCAAAAGTAATGTCATCAACATAAACTTCAATTATCAATATACTATATTGATTTACCTTTATGTAGAGATTGTTGTTTTCATTTCCTTTCTTAAGCCCTTGTTGTTGTAGATACCTATCCAATATTGAATACCATGCTTTGGGGGCTTGTTTGAGTCCATACAATTCCTTCTTCAATCTACAAACATAATCTTCCTTTTTTGATAGTAGAAAACCTTCTGGTTGTTCGATGTAGAATTCTTCTTTTAGTTCTCTATTTAGGAAGGCTGATTTTACATCCATCTGATATACTTTGATTTTATTATAACATGCATAAGCCAAGATGAGTCTGACTGCTTCCATTATGGCAACTGGGGAAAAATTTCTTCAAAATCTATTCCTTCAAACTGAGCATATCCCTTACATACTAACCTTGCTTTATTCCTAGTTACTCGTCCATCCCTGTTCAATTGTTTTCTGAATTCCCATTTTGTGCCAATCACATTCTTATTATTAGGCCTTGGAACAAGTTCTCATGTTTCATTCTTCTCTATCTAATCCATTTCTTCTTCCATAGATTTGATCCAGTGTTCATCAGTGTTGGCTTCCTCAAAATTGTTGGGTTCAAATGTGGAAAACAATGCTAGATGTCTTTGTTCTGGTGAGCATAACTTTCTTCGGGTTTCAACTCCTGCATATTTATTCCCAATGATCTATTATGGTGGATGATTTTTATACACTAGCCAGCAGGGAGTTTTGGGAGATATCTGAAGATTTTTCTGGTCATATTCCTCTTTCTTTGCTTTTGGTTGCTCTTCTTCTTCTTTCGCCTATGCTTCTTCTACTTCTTTCAAATCCTCTTCTCCTTCCTACTATGTTGAGTCTTTTCTTTATTCTTTGGGATTTTGTATGCTTGTCTCATCAATGTGTACATTGATGCTTTCCACTATTCTGTTGAGTCTCATATTGAAACATTTGTATTCCTTTCTCTTTCTTGAGTACCCAACAAATATTCCTTTGTCAACTCGGAAGCCAAATTTTCCAATCCTACCATCTTCTATTTTGATATAGAACTTACTTCCAAATACTCTAAAATGATTCACATTTGTCAGTCTTTCTTTCCATAACTCATAGGGAGTCTTATCACTATTACTTCTAAGCATTCCTCTGTTCAAAATATGAATTGTTGTATGTACTTCCTGTGCTCAAAATATGTCACCCAAATTGGAATATTTCAACATGATTCTCTCCATCTCTTGTATTGTCATGTTGTTTCTTTTAGCAACTCTATTTTCTTGAGGTGTCCTGGTTGTTGATAATTGTCCTTTTATTCCATGTTCTCCACACATATCCATGAATTCTTTTGATGTAAACTCTCCACCATTGTTTGATCTCAAACATTTGATTTTCAAGTCTGTCTATGTTTCAACAATCTCTTTGTATATCTTGAAGTGCTCAAATGCCTTTGGCTTCTTCTTGAGAAAGAAAAATGCAGTCATTCTTGTGTAGTCATCAATAAGTAGCATAAAGTAATGTTCATCATTTAAACCCTTTTGTTCTCATTGGTCCACATATATCGGTATCTACAATCTCCAATGGATTTGTCGTTGACTACTCCTTTGATTTGAACTTGGTCCTGGTTCGTTTTCCCTGTAGACAATGCTTACATAGATTATTCACTGGCTTTGAAATTTCAGGAATTTATTTTACTGCTTCCTTTTTGCTAATTTTGATAAGATTGTCAAAGTTCATGTGACCCATTATTTTGTGCCATAAACAACCTTCATTTTCCTTTCCTAAGAAACAACTTTCTTTTCCAATTTCATTCAAAACATATATGTTGTCTGGAGTCCTTATCGTTGTCACCACTAAATTTCTTGATCCTTCTTTCCTAATTTCACATTTCTCTAAGTCAAACTGAAGTGTTTGTACTTGATCGCACATTTGAATTACACTCAACAGATTGTGTTTCATATCTTCATCCAGTAGAACATTTTCTTCCATGACATTTTTTCTTCCAAGCTTAACTATGCCTCTACCTATAATTTTAGCTAATTGATTATTGCCAAATGAAATTGATCCATCTCTTTCTTTCTTCAGATTTAGAAACCTGTTCTTGTCACCTATCATATTCTTTGAAGAACGATTGTCAACATACCAATCGATTTTTTTGTGTTGGGATTGTATAGAAAGTGATCATTGATTCTTCTTTCTTTTCCATATCTCTTGTGTTTTCGATATATGACTATTAATTTTATTCTTTGGTTCCTTGGGTGGAATAGTCAATCTACAATTCTTTGTTATGTGTCCAAAATTGTTTCATTTGTAGCACTCTACTTCATTTCTCAATGAGCCAAAACTGTTTGGGTTTCTATTGTATGCTTCATAATATATTCTGGGATAACTATTGTTTAAGTACCCTGCATAGTTGCTTCTGTTCTTGGCATAGGATTTGCAGTTTACAAGTTTATGTCCAAAATTAGCACAATTAAAATAATGACCATAAAATAATGTTTGATACATGGGATTATATGGTATTATTTGTGATGCACTCCTTCTAAATCCATATTCTTGAGTCTTCTTTATTTCTGGAATATTCGTCTTTGGGGGCTTGCATTCTTCCTTCCTGACATGATCTATGACAATCTCTGCATAGATTCTTTGTTCTTCTTCATGTTCTGTTGTCTTCGATCTTGATCCTTTCTCATTATGTTCTCGATTGTATCCTATTCCATATATGTCATTTGATGGTCTTTGACTGCTGATGATTTGATCCAATATTATGGTGCTCTTCTGCTGCGTATCTTTCTTCTGAAGATCTTTCCTTAAAGAGACTATTTCTGCTTCCAAGCTTCCAATCATTTTATCCTTTTTTTTCTAATTGAATTCTAAGTGTTTCCTCAATTATTTTGTCTTCTTCTATCTGAACTTTTAGACTCGTGATAATTTTCTCGATTTCTTCAGAGTTGGAATTATGAGATCCCTCTTTAATTTTTAACTATGCCTTGAGTGGCTTGTTTTTATTTATTTATTTCTTAAGTTCTTCTAATGCATGGATTATCTTTGATCTGAGATCAACATCACCTTCTTCTTTAGAATCTTATTAATCATATTCTACTACCATGAATAATACTCTTTCTAAATCATTGTCACTATCTTTATCCTCCTGGTCTGATGAATAATTGTCCTCTTTTGAGTAGAAACTGTTGGAGTTACTTCACACACACCTAGGATTTATTTTTCCTAAGGTTTTTTCTTGTTTATTAGTCATAATTAGTCATTATCCAGTCTCCTATATTTTAGGGGAGAATATTCCACCTGGAGAATATTCTCTTTCAGTTGACACTTCAGTTTGACTAGTTGA
>ML777542.1:411914-446945 GCA_009831015.1 Picea engelmannii
TGTTCAGTCAGTTAACTAAATACTAGTTGACTAGTTAACTCAACTAGGTGGCAGTTCACTCCCGTAACTGCCTGGGAGACTAGACTAGGTGGCAGTTCACTCCCGTAACTGCCTGGGAGACTAGACTAGGTGGCAGTTCACTCCCGTAACTGCTGGTGTGTGTCCATATCACTCTATACCACCACTATGGTTCATTGGTTCACCTCCACTACGAACTCATTGAGTTATACAGAGTATATCATGTGTAAATTATTCATTATTCATAACGATTAATGAGAATTATTTCATTCTTTCTCTCCTTTTTCTTCTTTCTCCAATTCTCTCTGCAAATGTGTGTATTATTGTTTAGATAGATCTATTATGTGCAGGTTCAACACATTTACAAAAAAATTTCTTGAAGAATTTCCTTTTTTTTCTTCTCTTGTTTCCATTTTGATATTTATTTTCCATTTTAGGAGCTTCTTCTTCGCCACTATATTTATTCTTACAAGGAAATTTAGAAGAAAAATGACCAATACCACCACAATTAAAACATTTCAATGGAATCATACCTTTATACTTGTCAGTTCCTTTCTTTAATTTCCTTACGAATTTAACCATCAATTCATCTTCTTCCGAATCATCATTACAACTCCAACCTGGTTTTGAATTTTTCTTGTTCTTGTTCTTTTTCTTCTTGGATGCATTGAAAGTTGCTTCCTTCGTGACCGGGTTCTCCTATTCTATTCTCATTTCATAGGATGTAAATATTCCATGTAGCTCGTCCATGCTCAACGTACCAAGATATGCTCTTTCTTCTAGGGATAATATTTTAGGATCAAATGTCATCGGAAGAGACCTAAATACCTTTTGAATAACCATTGATTAATCAACTTCTACTCTCAACCCTTTAATAGTGTTAACTATTTCGTCAACTCGCAGAAGGTAGGATGCAATGTATTCATCTTCCTTCATCTTCAATTGTTCAAAATTAGCTCTGAAGATTTGAATCTTAGCTCCCTTGACATTGGAATCTCCTTCATAAATTTCTTGGAGTTTATCCCAAAGATCTGTTGCACTGTCATAATGCATAACCTCAACAAATATTGAATCAACTAGACCACTTAGAATGGTACTTTTATACTTTTAGTTGTTTTCGTTGATTTTGTTTCCATATCTTTTAGTTGGGGGAGTGGCTGGTGTTGTATACCCATCTACTACTGATTTCCAAACATCAAATCCATGTGTCTGTAAAAAGGTTTTGATCCTTTTATTCCAGAAGGTATAGTTATGACCGACAAACACTAGTGCTCCAATCTTATCATATTCCATGATCTCCTTCCAATGGTTATATTTCTTCTATCAGGAAGTGAGATACACTTTCACACTAAACCTAGTAGAAAAGAAGAAGAATTTAATCAATAATGTAAATGGAAAATAAATCCCATAGTACACAAATATTTTACCCTAGAAACCCAAATCGGGAAAACCAAAATTCCTTGAGCGTTCTACTCTCTTTTTCTCTTATTCAATATGAATAAAAGGTTTCATGTATAACCTTGGTCCACACCTAAGACATAATCAACATCATACCCTCTTGCTTACACAAGAAAAACCTTGTAGCCAATCCAAATTACATTTGCATGACCAACAACCTCTAAATTACAGACTCTTGGCAATTAGCCATCCATCATATAAATATTCAAGATTAGCCTTTATGGCCTTACCCCATGCCTCTTTATAGGATTTAAAATAGGAAAAACACTAAATACATGGAACCCAAAAATAGTTACAGATCTATGCATATCATTGGCTAAAAATCTCGCGAATCTCGATATTCTGTTATAGTCGACTCCAAGTCAGATTACCAGTCGACTACCAATCATAATTCATTCGGTCTTCAGTGGGTCTCCACATGCCCTCCTGGCTACCTCTTTTTAGTTGACCTCCTAGACTTGTTTTTTATGTCTTTACCATGTCGAACTGCCTCGAACTTCAACTTTGACTTTACCCAGTTGACTAACCTAGACCTTCAAATTGTTTTCGATCTACCTCAAGCCTCGACATGTTTTCGATCTATATCGACTTTGATCGTTAGTCGATACACCTCAAATAGAATTTCAATGAAAATAATATAACAACCCAAAATTATCCCACTTGTTGTCTTCATTGCCGAAACTAGGAGATTCCTGAACTTTCATTCATAGACCTAGGGAAGTAATGCCCATTTCCTCTCTGCACCAAGTTAACTTCACAACAATCACATAATTGGTCAACAATTCTTATATGTTTTCCAACGTGTCTACTTTCTCCAATAGCACCTTTTTATGTTCCACCATATCTCATACGAAATGGTATTGTACATCAATGTTCTTAGTATTCGAATGATAAGCAAGGTTCTTTTCCAGAAATATTGTGCTTTGACAATCAAAACTTATCTTCATAACTCTCTGCTCAAACTTGATTCCTGAACATAGCCTTTGCATCCATACTTCTTCTTTGCTTCCATGACTGGATGTCATGTATTCATATTATGTTTTTGACAAGTATGCGATTGCCTATCGCTTACTCATCCAACTTATTTCTCCACCGAACATCTTGAATACATATTTTCTAATCAACCTTCGTCAATCTAGATCTCCATCCCAATATGGAAATGTCTGGTCCAGTGAAGACCATCGCGTACATTAGACTACCAAAAAAACTTGCATAGGGAACATGTGCCATGTCCTCTATTTCTTCTTGTGTCTTTGGAAAATGTTCAGCAATTAGCTTTGCTACCACAAGAATTAGCACCTTCACCGGTCTGTAATCCTGCATTTTGAAATATCACAAAAAAAATTCAATATACTTCATCTGATTCAATCAGAGCTTTCTAAAGCTACATATATGAAATGCCAATATTATTCCTTGGAATATATGCAGTGATCAACTTTTCTTCTCACAAATCCTAAACTAAGGATATATGTGTCGAACTTCTGGTACCACATCCTTGGTGATTTCTTTAGACCATAAAGGGATCTTTCCAATTTGCACACCAAATATTTTTTTCCCTTTACTACAAATCCTTCAGGTTGTTTCATGTATATTTCCTTTTCCAGGTCCCCATGTAGGAATGTTGTCTTCACATCCATACATTATATTTCCAGATCAAATGTTGCAGCCAGAGACATTAGTACTCTAATGGAAGTTAATTTTGCAATAGGGGAAAAAATCTCACCGAATTTGACTACCTTGACTTGGGAATATCCTTTCACTACCAGTTGAGCTTTGAACTTCTCGACTTGTCCTGCAACATTCATCTTCTTCTTGAATACCCATTTTCTACCAACAATATTTTTTTCACTAGGTAACTTGACTAAATCCCATGTATCATCCTTGTGCAAGGATTCCATCTCTTCGACCATGGTGTCCTTCCATAGTTTACCCTTTTTCGAGTCAACTACCTCACCGACCGACTTGGGCTCATCGTCAACGGTAGTTAACACAAATGCATAACGAAATTTGGGTGGGGTGTGCCTTTCGATTGGTTTTCTTACTTTTTCTGACCTCCTTACGACCAAGATCAGTTTTTCCACCTCTTCCTATGATTCAGTTGACTCATATGAATCATATTCTTCGTTCCTCATTTCAAGTTGCACCGTCTCAGGATTATTCTTGATTTGAAAATTTTATTCAAGCTTAGAATTACCTTCAACTTATCTGAATATCACATCTCAAATCTACACTATTCTCCTTGATGCAGGATCCTAGAGCTTATATTCTTTAATTCCTTCTTTGTACCCAATGAAAATACATTTGACTTCCTTCTTGTTCAACTTTCTCCTCTTTTCCTTCGGAACATACAAAAATGCATCACATCCAAATAATTTGAGATGTGAAACTGAAATCTTCTTACTCGACCATACCTCATGTGGAATCATGTCGACTAGTGCCGAAGAAGGAGACATATTTGCCAGATATCTTGCAGTGTCAACTACCTCCGCCCAGAATTCTTGTGCGAGTTGAGCACCACTAAGGATGCTCCTTGCCTTATCCATCAACGTTCTATTCATTCTCTCGGCAAGTCCATTTTTTGGGGGGTATATGGTGTGGTATTTTGGCGTGCTATGCCACACTGATTACATAACTGATGAAATTCATTTCCACAGAATTCACCACTATTTTCAGTTCTCAGCACCTTAATCTTCTTATCTATCTGGTTTTCTACAAGAGATTTAAACTCTTTAAACTTCTCAAAAACCTTTGATTTCTTCCTAAGGAAATATATCCATGTCTTCCTGGAAGAATCGTCTATGAAGGAGACATAATACATGGATCCACCAAGTGAAGGAACTATAATCGAACCAAACACATCACTATGCACCAATTCTAGAATCCAATTTTCCCTTGTTGCTCCAAATGGGAACCTCACCCAACTTTGTTTTCCGCATATGCAATGTTCACAAAATATGACTTCTAAACCACATTCAGGAAAACCTTCGACCATACCTTTGGTGTGCATAGATCGAAGTCCGTTTTCTCTAATGTGTCCCATCCTCTCATGTCATAACATGGTCATGTCAATTTTATCATGTCTTTTTGAGTAGGTTTGTACCGACTCAGCCTAAGTCAGGTCGAGTTGATTCGAAGTCATGTTGAATTAAAAAGAAATGATGTTGTTTCATTCAATCAAGTCGACATTCTCTAACAGCTTGTATAGGGTTCCAATCCAAACTTATTTCATTAATACCATCACACCTATGACCATATTACATGAATCCTTCTTAAACAGAGTGTGTACTCTAGCATCACTCATCTTGCTGAAAGATATCGGGGTTTTTTCCAAACCTGAAATGTGTAGCACACCTAGAAGGGTTCTTTTCTTCCCATCCTGCAGTATTGGTCAAACTCTTCCTCATCCGACAATTTTGGTTGTTGAGTCATCCCCCAAGAACAAATCACCTCCATCATATCGTTCATATGCACAAAACCATTCTCTATCTGGTGTCATATGATATTATTCTCCTGAGTCGATCAACCAAACACCTTGATCAAATTTTGTACTGGTTGACACCATGTACACATCACCTCCCTTATCCAGGGTCATATTTTTTAGAGTCAACTGCTTCTCATCGGATCTCATATTGACTTCCATTACCCTTGAATTACATTCATGTTTGTAATTCCTATATTTACTGCCTTTCCAACATATTCTTGTCAACTAAATTGGGGAGTTTTATCTACCCTTTGACTTAGAATTTATACCGGACAATTTTCCTTTATCTCTTTTAATCGGTCAACCTCTCACTACTAAATCATCTTTGGTCGATCCTTCCATGTTCTTTATTCTCATTTCTTC
The DNA here is from genome assembly GCA_009831015.1 of Picea engelmannii. Classification (NCBI taxonomy): domain Eukaryota; kingdom Viridiplantae; phylum Streptophyta; class Pinopsida; order Pinales; family Pinaceae; genus Picea; species Picea engelmannii. Next base: position 417,235 of record ML777542.1, read on the forward strand.
TGACATTAGAGAAGCAACGATGTCTTCTAGTGCTAGTGTGGTTGTATTATTCCCTATAACCACAACTAAGTTATCCCATGAGTCTATAAAAGAACATAATAGGATTATACACTTCTCCTCCTTAGTGATTTTAATATCCACAAGATGATAAATGACTTAAAATGGTATTAAACACATTTAAATGTTCATTCATCAAACTTCCATCACTCATTCTCATAAGGTACAATTTATTTATGAGAAACAACTTATTTGCCAGAGATTTCGACTAGTATAAGATTCCCAACTTGTCCTGTAGTTTCTTGGCCGAATCTTCACCTGAAACATTCAATAGTACCGACTCTGCAAGACAAAGTTGAATCATACTTCTTTCTCTTCTTTCGAGTTTATCCCATTCTTCCATTGACATTCATGTTGGTTGGGTACCTGGACAGACCATTGTCTGTTGTTCTCGATCTATAAGAAGATCTTCCATTTTAATCTTCCAAAGCTCAAAAATTTGGCCATTGAATTTTTCTATCTCTATTCTTGAAATGCTCACCATACTTTACTATGATCTCTAACACAATTTATGACTTACAACTCTACTATACCTAGGGTTTAGATCTCATATTCAAGATTGGTAAATCAAGATATGATACACACGTCAAAGCATAACATAGCTCCAATACCACTTGTCAGATCTTAACTTCGTTCTGATACCACTTTTCAGGAAATGAGATACACTTCCACACTAAACCTAGTAGAAGAGGATAATAATTTAATCAAGAACATAAGTGATAAATAAATCACAAAGTACACAAAGATTTTACCTTGGAAACGCAAAGCAAGAACACCAACATTCCTTGAGCGTTTTTTTCTCTTGTTGTCTTATTCAATATGAATAAAAGGTTACATGTCTAACCTTGGTCCACACATAAGACATAATCGACATCATACCCTCTTTCTTACACAAGAAAAACCCTCTAGCCAATTTGGCTTACATCTCCATGACCAACAACCTCTAAATTACAGACTCTTGGTGATTATCCATCCATCATATAAATATTCAAGATTAGCCTTTACAACCTTACAACATGCCTCTTTATAGGTTGTACAATAGGAAAACCCTAAATACATCGTTCCCAAAAATGGTTATAGATCCATGCAGATCATTCGCTACAAATCCTGCGAATCTCGGTATTATGTTATAGTCAACTCTAAGTCAGATTACTATTCAAATACTAGTCGGCCTTCATTCGATCTTCAGTTGGTCACCACACACCCTCATGTAGACATATTTTCAGTTGACCTCATCGACTTTTTGTCGATGCCTTTACCATGTCAAACCACCTCGACCTTCGACTTCAACTTTACCCAGTTGACTAACCTTGACCTTCGACTTCGACTTTACCCGGTTGACTAACCTCAACCTTCGACTTGCTGTCAATCTACCTCAACCCTTGACCTACTGTCGATCCACCTCAACTTGGACTATCAGTCGATCCACCTAGACTAGAATTTCACTGCAAATAATATAAAAACCCAACAACTTATTGAAGGACCTTCTCTGATACCAATTGTTGGAATACTAAGAGGGGGGTGAATTAGTATGAGAAAAATCATTACTTTTAACCATAAAATAAAACCTCCAATAATGTTCAATATTTTATCATTAGCATTCAATATATCATCAACAATATGATTCAATGCATAAACATCACATAAACACAGTATGCCATAATTTTACATGGAAACCCAATGCGAGAGAAAACCACGAAAAGATTTTCTTATTTTATCAAAGAGTACATTCATTGGAAGCACCAAATTCCCATTTCTCCAGCTACAACAGGAAGGAGGCTCCAACCCCCTATTTACAGGCTTCAAACTGAAGGAAGCTCAAACTCCCTAATTTACCAGCTCCAACCAGAAGGAGGCTACAACCCCCTTTCCTTGCCTCATCCAACCACCTTGAAATATAAATGTAGACCAATTTGTCACTACCTATGTCACTATAACTGATAACCTATTGATGTTGTTTTTTCTAATAAGTCTTTCATTACTGCTACTGATTTCAATATCTCATCAAGACTACAACCACACATACCTCATACCAATATCCACAAGAGAGTTCTCCAAATCAAATTCTTATGAATTACTAAGACATATATGTTCCTAATTTATTCAGAATGCACACCCTAACATACAGAGGAAGACATACTTTCAACCTGTAGCTGACCTGGGTTTTAGATATCTCATTTTCTTCTTTTCTTCTTCACAGGTCCGCGACCTGTACACTTCCTGCTCATGGATGTCCACACTTTTCCCTTCTAAAACTCACGAATTACCTCAGAGACACTATTGCAATAACGTTTCTTCCATACACTTTGCTCCTATAAACTTGTCCCTTTGTTGAACTTTGTTTCCTTCATCTCACTTCCTCAGATATGCCAATCTATATTCACACAAAAATATTCAATTGAATCTTCTCTGTATATATGTGTTTATAATGAGGATCTCATTAAAAATGTAGGGATTTACAAGAGTCATAACTTTTAACTCGGTTATCCGATTGGGCTGAAATTTTAGAAGGAGTTATGTCTCGAAGATTTTACTGTCGTTCTTTTTTTATATATCAAATCGGAATCCGTTTTGACACTTTTCAAGATCCAAATTTATTCATATGATGCCTCAAATTTGAGTTTTAGTTTTTTTGTGATTTAAAAAATAAATAAAATTATCAGTTATATATTTGTTTATGCATGTAATCAGAAACACGAGTTGACGAATAGTCTCACTCTAGTTATATTTTAGTTATTTGTTAGTTTTAGATTCATCCAAGAATTTTCTAAAAACAATTGTTTTTTTTTTCAAGAATTTACCTTTTCCCTAATTTAGGGCCAACTCATAATAAATTATTAATGACATGCAACTTACATGCAGCTTGTTAACTTCTTGTTCAAAGGTTGACATCAATGACAACCAATCTGTCAACAATTCAATGACAACCAATATTTCAACAACTAATCTTTCAACAAATCCTAGGGAGATCTTAATGATCTCCTCGGTGAGATCCCTTTGAGCAAAAATTGCATAACAGATTGGTGACTCTAGTGGGGACTAAACTCTCCTCTAACTGAGTCTCTTTTTCTACCTCTTACTTTGTTTTGTGATTTTTATTTCATTGTCTTCCATTTAGTGATTTAGAGCTCAAAACCTATAGATCTAAGAGATTTGATCCATATCTAGAAGGTCTGGCACAAACTTCCTTTTATCAAAAAGGAAATTTTTTATAGGCCTTGCTTGTTGCATTGCAAGTGTCCTGCGAGGAACCCTCACTTGGTGACTAGTATGTGTCCCTCGAGGCCCTATCAAAACTCCAATTTTGCAGTGTAAAACCCAGGGTTTTTAGATTAAGACCTCCTCTGAGTGTGTAGGGTTATACAACAGTCTATTTGGGTCTATTTTTGCCTCTATTTCAATGTGTGATTGTCACATAGATATTTTTTTAAGTTTCCATTGAGAGCATTTGTGTGAATTTTTGGTCATTTCTTGGATAGTTTCTCTTGTTGTCTGAGATTTTCTATGAAGTTGCGCTGAGAATCCAACAGATTTTAAGATATCTATCTATTAGTATCATTGGTTGTGTGTTTACCCTTCTATGACCCGTTTTCATCGGTAGATATACCCTCCTAGGCATGTCTTTGGGTGTAATCCCTATAGTGACATTAGATTAGGATGATCCAACCTTATTCCTAATATCATATAATACTTTTTCTTGTTGTTTGTTTCTAGTTACCTTTTTTCATGTGTATTTCTTGTTGAGATGAGGAATTGTTTACATTGCAAATTGGAAAAAACATTAAAAATACAAAAAATATTTTGTTGCATGCTTGTTTACTTTTGAAGAATTAGTGTTCAAGTGAATTAGAAGCATTGGTTGGTTATAGATCTAGTTTGCTAGATTGGTTGCTTGGTGTGTGTGAGGATTTATTTTTGAACTTGACAAAGAAAAAGAAAAATATATTTCCCTCCCATAGCTAGAGTTCATTGAAAAGAATGAAATTGAATCATCATTATTGCATTGCTTGGTTGGTTCAAGAGTCATCACATCATTAAATTTTCATCCATTACCTTTGGACCTAAGAAACAACCCTAAAAAAAAGTGTTTAATCTAAAATCAATTAGACATTTTTCCTTTGATAGTGAACCAACATTAGATAGGCTCAGGGCCTTGGAATAGGATTGGAGAGTAAACTCTCCAAGGAAAAAAAACTTAACCTAGAAGTCATTGAAGAGTGTGAAAACCCATCCTTGCAACCAATGTGTTGGGAAGCTACTCTAATACAAGATTCAAGCACGAGGTTGCATCAAGGAAAGTAGGGAGATTACCCCTCTTTGCTTGTTTTGGTGTTTGTGGTACCGCTTCGATCATTGCGTATATGGGGGTTATGTTGGTTAACACATTTAGATATTTGGGCTTAGCTACTCTTCCCTTACGTGAGGCTATACTTACGACTGTTTTCCTGACCATTGATTGTTAGGTGGTAGAATTAGTGACCTTTTCCAAGGATCTACATAGGTGACTACAGGTGGGACGTGTCTGTAGTACTTGGAGAAAACATTCATTCATGGTCTCAGCTGCCCCGAAGGGTTCCCACCTTAATAAAGGGTACTTGCACTAGTCAGGGTTGTTTCACGTAGATCATCGTAACTACTCCTCACACCTTTGCTAGCTAATATTCTGGGGGACTAGACCCTCCCCATAGGGTTGGTTTTCGGAAGGCCTCTGATTCAATTGGTTTTATTTTTGTTTCCTAGATTTCATTAGGGTTGTTCTCTTTGATTCCGAGTCCAGGTCAACCATAGGTTGATTTTTGTTTGCTAGCAACATATTTTATTTATCGTGGCTAAATTGTCACGTCAATCCCATCGATTACGAGGACTTGATCCTATTACAGAGGTGCAACCACCTCTAAAGTGGCATGATATTGGAGACAAGGAATTTTAAAGGTATTATATTTTGTTTGAAGAGACCATTTTGGTTGAAGTATAGGTGGTAGACGGACATCCTCCACCAAATTTCAATCCACCTTTAACTAAGCTCGATGCCCTTTTACTTGTTCAAGCAAGGGAAATCATTAGTCAGCCTTTTTCTTTGTTCACTCATCCTCCCACCTTTTATGGATCCCTTGTTTCTTCTAGTGTAGTTGATACTATGATCCCATCCCCAAGTGGGATAGGGGGAAATTCCCTTGGGGGCATCCCAACAGTTTCCTCATTTCCACCCCTTAGCTCCATTGCATCTAAACCATCCACACCCTTTTTTTTTCCAGTTCCTCCATCTGGGGGACACCAATTACATCATCAACTCCATCCTTTAGTATATCTAGTGTCCCTACACCCATCCCTTCCACATCAATTCCCACTTCTGGATTATTTTGCAGTGGGGGGTGAGATTTTTTTTTAGCATGGGGAGTGGAAATCCTTCCACCTCCGCCAATCCAATGAGTGGCCTGAAATCATCAAGTGTGGGTGTACCTTTTGGATGGATTATTCCTAATGGTTTTGGGGTCTGTCCCTAGTCAGACTGGGGGCAGTAGTACATTTGGAGGTTTGAACTTTCCTTGGGTTAGCACACCTTTCCCTAGAGGTACATCCCTTGGGGGAAATATTTCATCGTGGGGAGGTTTTCCTTTTGTGTCCACATCTAGTCCTAGGGGTTTCTTCGTCGAGACTAACTTTGGAAACATATTTCTTGAAGGGTCCACATTCCCCTTTGGGGGAAACCCCCTTGGGGGCATATTTGGTTTTAGGGGCAGTCATGCTCCTGTAGGTTCCACCATCCTTGTAGGGACTCACTCTTTAGGAGCTCCCCAACCCTCTAGTAGTACCAACATAGGGGCAATGGAAGGTCTATCTGGGACAATAGAGACTTCACCCCCTCCTAGTCTTCATTTGCATCAATGTCTTTCCTCGCAACATCTCTCAATTTACCAGATTTTTCATGGTTAAGGAATGACCCTATAGCCCATGACCCCTCATGGCCAATGATTCCATCGAACCTACCATTAGACATTCCTAAATTTGATGAAAAGTTGGGAGAGGACCCCTCAACACACATCATGACTTACCACTTGTGGTGCTCATCCAACTCATCTATGGATGATAGTGTGAAGCTACGTCATTTATAGAAATCCTTGATTTGGTTTGCCGCCAAATGGTACATTGAAATTAAAGGAAGTTCTTTTAGAATCTTCAACGACCTGGCTATGGCGTTTTTAATGCACTACCAACTTCCTATTCAGTATGATATAGGAACAAAGATTTTGACTTCTCTACGTCAAAGCAATGCCATTCATGTTTCTGATCATATCCATGAGTGGCAGAGATGGCGTAGGATGATTAAGACCCAGATTTTAGAAAAGATCCTAACAAAGTGGTTTACCAATTCCCTCTTACCACCCATTTCCATGGATGTAGCTATGTTCGGGGTGGCCACCAAGGAGCACGCCATTTTGCGTGCCTAACATTTGGACTTGATATATTCTCAATCATGTACTCTATATGGCATCATCCCAAATGCTCTCCTCCCATCAATTGATCCACAAAAACCCAACCCAGGACCACATGTCGATGGTGTGGTTGGTTATGTTTCACATCCATCTATGAACCAGTTAGTTTATCAAATGGGTCAAATGTCCAATAAGTCTCACTCGTCAATGGCTGGCACTAATGCACAAGATGCCACGATACCTTCTCAAACCTCCGAGGTGAATTCGGTGTAGTCCATGCAATCAAAGAATCCTCAAAAACCTAGAAGAAATAAAAAGAGGAATAAGAATAAAAATTCCACTAATGAGAAAGGGACTAACTCTAACCAAAACGCCCAGGAGGGGGGAAATAAATAGAAAAATAAAAGTTATTTTTTCTACACAATTTGTGCAGAAGACCACCCTACTCAAAAGTTCCCTAGGAAGGATGAGGTCCACATATTTTTGGTCCAACAACGGGTCCTCAACAACCTATTGTCTTAGCTCATCATTTACCCCCTCAATCTAAAAATATGGTTGCCACAAATCCCTCCCTTCCGCCAGGGGGCATCGCAGGTACCCCTCACCATGAGGGGTCTCCATCGAATGCTTATATTTTAATGTGTGAACAAACAGTCAATTTCCATACACAAGATAAAAATTATGACATTCTCGAGCCTTCGAATGTTGCCTCAGAAGAAACATATTCTTCCATCCTAGTGGCCCTCTTCAGATATAGAATCCATATTTTGATGCACCGCTTCACCTCGCGAAGGGATTTATTTGATGTATGACACATAATCCTAACAAACAGACTACCCACAACTATAGTATTGTGGAAGACCTATCCCAGGTACCTTTTTCCATGTATGTTCTTGAATTTCTCCAAACCTACCCCACGTAGTGGAAATCCTTGCTCTCTTCCATAGGCGGGGTTGATCCCTCAAACTTGAGCTTGATGACCTTTGATTCATATCAATCAACTCATAGGATCTTCCATCATGTCTCCTTTCATAACATAGTGTGATTGTTGGGGAAAAACATCTACTGAACAATGGTGGATGATAGAGCCTCGACTTGCATCATGTCTATTTATTGTTTGAAATCCTTAGGCTCTCCTAAGCTCAACACTTCTGCAACACTATTAAAAGAATTTTATTGAAATATGTTCCAACCTCATGGAATCATCACCTCCTTACCCATTGAGTTAGGCAGAAAAATTGTCTCCATCATCGTGGAGGTCTTTGACGCACCACTTGAGTTATTTTTTTTAGTTGGGGGCACTTGGTTCTATGAGATGACCATCATTGTCTCATCGGTATTTAGGTTCCTACACTTCCCTCACCAAGGAAAAATTGTTACCATCGATCAACTTGTGTTACCATGTAGTATGATCTAAACTTTGGTGCAGGGATGTTCAAATATCCTTCGCTTATGGGTATATTCCCCCTTCCCCCACCATCTCCTACTATAATCATCGCCCCCATCAACATAATATCCCCATCTACCAGTGGATCCCTTGGGTCTTTTGACCCTTGGGTGGTACCTCACCCTGAGCATGTTGATTCATATGTAGCATCCATGTCGCTTACTCCGGTAGAGATTGTTGATCCAACAATCCCATCAACGTTCATTAATATTGGTCAACAAATCCATACTCATATGGAGTTTGATCAACCTATTCCACCCGAACAACTTGTTGACTCTTTACGTTTAGATGACATCCTAGATTCTGAGTTTCCTTTGGAAGAGTCCATCCTAGAAGTCATGGCTTCCATAGAAAATCCAAGGGATGAGGTGATGCATCAATCATATTATCCTCATATAGAACTTAAGAGAGTTCATATGATGGGTCTTAATTCGAGACTGGGGGCATTTGCTGGGACACCTATTGAAACCCCTAGTCTTGACCCTTTTCCACCTCAGTTATCTTTTTCGAAACTTGCCACTAAAATTTCTTCTTCCCCTTCCATTAAATATTCATGTATCATTCCCCCTTTATGTCTTGATGGATCCCATCAAGGATATTCCCTATCTTGCGAGACTACTCACAATGAGTATCTTCGTATGTAGAGATTCATCCCTATGTGGCGTAGCCCTGGCATGGTGAGCCATATGATGCCAACATTAGCTGATGAGTTCATCAATTAGAAAAAATATCCTTTTCCTGAGCCTAGAAATGGGCTCTAATTAGCGTAAAGAATCAAAATGTGTAATTCCTTATACATAGGTGTGTGGTGTGAGTGCTTTTGTTTTGCCTTTCTCATATCCAAAAAATCCAAAAATATTTTCTTTTTTGATATTTCAATATGTATTTTAACCTTGGAATCTAGTTTACATGTGCATGATAGGATTTTAGGGACTTTTGTTACAAATATGGCGACATCCGCTACACTTGAGGCATATATTTCTAAATTTTCATATCGGGAGAAGGTTTTCCCTACATTTTCCTCTTTGCATTATTAAGCATCCATACCGCCAGCGTTATGCCTTAGGTTCGAACCCGACTAGTTGCAACATTAGCAGTTCCTTTTCCATGTCGTAACTATTTTGGTAGTTCCTACCCTTCATGGGTGCCCTAGATAGCACCTTAATTTCCATTTGGTGCCCATGCTTCATTTTCCTGTAGGCCTGGGAGCCCTGCTTTAGCCCCACCATGACTTGAAGATTGACCCTCATTATTCTCTCTTCATCTATATTCTTTCCACATCCCATGGAGGTTATCGAAAATGTTTCTATGTTTCTTAATGGTCTCCTATGCATTTTCTTCTCGCATCATAACTCCCACCAATGCTTTTTTGTTTTCCCATATCCCACTTACCACTATGCAGTAGCCTTGACCATCCGCCTCTTGCATTATTTGGCCTCCATTTTGCATCCACTTATCCAAGGAGAGAATAACTACTAAGAGTGGTTATCACATTCCAATACCATTTTCATTCCTCATTTCTTAGGTCAGTTCCATGCACTTGGAACATAGGAGCATCTTGTTAAGACACTCATTCTCTCCCGTTGAGTATACTTTTATCTCTTTTTTGGACTTGTAAATGTACATGAAAAATGTATCGATATTACTTGTGTCATTATTTCATGCTCATTAAACCATGAAGGGTACTAGGGATACTTGTGTCATTATTTCATGCTCGTTAAACCATGAAGGAGACAAAATATATATAAAAAAGAGAGTGGGGTTTTTTCACCATTGGTCTATTCTCAAAATAGAAGCGTCATTCGAGTCGCACCTGAACATGGAACTTGTTTGATTCCTCATCATACAATTGGGTTTTAGCTTTCCTAGGAGTCATCCCAGTAATATGAGTCAAATATACTCCTCCGGTTGGTTAATCTTCTAGCGATCATGGAGAGTTCTTCAATGCATTCTGAGTTGTTGCACTATATTCATCCAACTCTTGTGTCTTACTTCCAAGTCACCATTGTGTCATGTTATATGTTCAAGGGAATTTTAATATTCAGTTGTCCATCTGTTGTTTTGTTGACTTTTCAAGTTGGCCATCCCTACATCAGTTGTTCTTAGTACTACTCTCTCTTCACATCATCTCTCAATGTTTGTTTCACATCGATTGATGGGGGATACATTGAGGACCTCCTTCAATGGATCTCTTTCTATTGAATTTAGCACATTATCTAGGATAGGGATATACAAACCAACTACAACCTTAGAGCTTTTAGTCCTCAGTCGTAGACCTCTTTGTGATCTACAATGGGTTTACATCATTGACTCCTAATAGTTTGATTCTACAAGTGTTCAAAATTGGATCATATATTCACACTCGCTATATTGTATTAGGTACCTTGGGGTCCATCTTCCTCATCAGTGGGTCCCCTCGGTTATGTTAACAATATACATCAATGATCGGTAATTAGACAGTTTCTACCATGATCTAACATTTCATTTCATGGATTGGTCTATATATACTCAATGGGATTGGTCTATATATACTCATCCTTGGTGCTTGATTACATGACTTGTTTGGTTTTTGAACCTCCTTTTCTCTCTCCTTGCATTTCCTTACATTGACTTTATTGTAATATATTTCGACCATCCACTCATTTACAGACCTCAGACATTAGGGGGCATATGTTATAGCCTTAATCTCCACCCTATAGGTTAGAGAGGAATCCATCAGAGGATAAAGGCCCAATTACATATTTTTCCTAAGGATTGAACTCTTTTTGAGCCGTTATTGGAATCCTCATGGGACACCTAGTCGACAACAAGTGAGGCCCTTGCTAGACACTAGTGGTTCAACATGCGAGGCACTGCCATACTTCTAGAATTGAGGAGTTATGAGGTGATAGGTGAAGGATGAGTTGGATATTTGTGTCAAAGGCCTAGGAAATCACATCATTTGAGTCTCTAGTGGCCTCTAGAAGATCTAGAATCCTCTCCTAAGCCTCCTATAAGAACTATATAACAAAGGAAAGCCTTGGGAAAGGGGAAAAAATAATTGAATGGTAATGTTATGTTACTCAGTTATAGAGGTGTACATCAACATAGCCAAGAGTCAATGAGCCTATCCTGACCAAGGAGCTGCAAGGAGAGACAAGGAACAAGGAGGCTAAAGGAGAATTAATATTCACCAAGTTGAGGTATGAATTCACATGTATTCTCTATGATTTATTAACAGATCATTTGGTTTTCCTCTCACATCATTTGTGTTCATTGAATTAATGATGGATCTGATTTATTCATTTATATATTTGATTAGAATCAGATTGGATCTAGGATTATAGTCCTTAGTAGAGAAGAAGAGAAGGTTTTATTTGTATTTTGTATATAGGAAGAAGGTTATGGAGCTTAGATCTAGTGCTTCAGGACTGCAGTAGCCACGATACACTAAGGGAAACCTTAAGGAAAAAGGTAATCCATTCTCCCAACTCCTTGTGTGTGATCTTATTTCTTGTTTCTAGGAGAACCATAGAAAATCTAGCCCAATCCTTTCTAGGATTGTTAGGCCAATCCTAAGGAGATCTTACTGATTTGCTCAGTGAGATCCTTGTGAGAAAAAATCCCATAACAACTTCCTGCATCAAGGGAAATATTAACTTCCTGGCCAACGCATTCTATGGCAACCTGACGTCTTTGTATGTTGTTGGCAGTAACCATTTAGGGATATTTCATGATGATTCATTTCTTGATTTTGGCGGGCATCTTCTTTTTTTCCGAGGCCCCTGACAAAACTTGGACTGATGCACACTTGGTATCCTTTAAGCTTGTCATGCAACTGACAAAACCTGGTTTGATACACATTGTATGTGTTATAGTCCAAAAATTACCTACCTATGCATACATGGCATTGGTCTTTCCACTTACATATTTTTCCAAAATACTATTGAGGCTTCTTAAAAAACTGTAGCCAGTCCCCAAACTAAATAACCATATTTTTCTCATATAAAAAGAGATATTGGGGTCTCATTTACAACAACAAGAAAGATAAGAAGTAAACTCTGCCAAAATCCCTTCCCCTTCTTAGCCTAAGTTTTGCATCCTATTCTGAGATTTGGCCTCAACATTCCCCTCCAACCCTTTCTCCTTATACAACCCTTTCTCCTTTCCCAGGTGACAAGTTGGTTGTGAGAGGCTTACATGGGATTGATTCACTTAGAGACAAGAGAGAGGAGACCCGACCTAGCGCGCAAAGTGATTTCTGATGAAGATTGTAATCTTTCTGATCTTAATATTGAATAAAATAGTTATTTCTTGTCCCAAAACATTGTGTTCATATGATTTTATTAATTTACTCATATATGTCTATATCTGAATATTGAAAGAGATAAGTAAAGATTGTATACATTGTAGCATTGTTTTCCTAAGATTTTATAGGTTATCCTTAGGAGGAGACCAACAATATAGGAAGTTGCAAAGGTGAAAGAGGTCTACACCAGCCACAAGGACCAAAGGTACACCTACTGAAATTATTTCCTCTCTCTTGTCTTTTAATTTAGATAGTTTTGGGGTAGCTTAGGAATAGAACTGTATTTTAAAGGAAGTTAGTGGTTTGCCTGTACCTCAACCCAGTATAGGGGGATTTTCCCTGCTACTAGAATTGGTGACTCCACTAGGGAGTCTCTCTAGGGTCTTAGTGGGATATCTTGGTTTAATTTAGTGTCCACATCTAGTCCTGGGGGTTTCTTCCTTGGGACTAACTTTGGAAACATATTTCCTGAAGGGTACACATTCCCCCCTTGGGGGCATATTTGGTTCTAGGAGAAGTCATGCTCCTGGAGGTGCCACCATCCTAGTAGGGAATCACTCTTCAGGAGATACCCAACCCTCTAGTAGTACTAACATAGGGGGAATGCAAGGTCCATCTCGGACAATAGAGACTTCACCCCCTCCTAGTCTTCATTTGCATCGTTGACTTTCCTCGCAATGCTCGATTTACCGGATTTGTCACGGTTAAGGAATGACCCTATAGCCCATGACCCCTCATGGCCAATGATGCCATCCAACCTACCATCAAACATTCCTAAATTTGAAAGAAAGTTGGGAGAGGACCCCTCAACACACATCATGACTTACCACTTGTGGTGTTCATCCAACTCATTGATGGATGATAGTGTAAGGCTACGTATTTTCTAGAAATCCCTAATTTGGGTCACCACCAAATGGTACATTAAACTTAAAGGAAGATATTTTAGAAGCTTCAACGACCTGGCTATGGTGTTTTTAATGCACTAGCAACTTCTTATTCAGTGTGATATAGGAATGAAAATTTTGACTTCTCTACGTTAAAGCAATGCCATTCACGTTTTCGATCATATCCATGACTGGCAGAGATGGCATAGGATGATTAAGACCAAGATTCTAGACAAGCTCCTAACAGATTGATTTACCAATTCCCTATTACCACCCATTTCCAAAGATGTAGCTATGGTCAGGGTGGCCACCAAGGAGAACACCATTTTGTGTTCCCAACGTTTGGACTTGATATATTCTCAATCTTGTACTCTATATGACATCATACAAAATGCTCCCCTCTCATCAACTGATCCATGAAAACCAAACCCAGGACCACATGTCGATGGTGTGGTTGGTTATATTTCACATACATCTTTGAACCAGTTAGTTTGTCAAATGGGTCAAATGTCCAATAAGTCTCACTTGTCGATGGTTGGCACCAATGCACAAGATGCCACAATCAATTCTCAAACCTCTGAGGTGAATTTAGTGTAGTCCATGCAATTGAAGAATCCTCGAAAACCTAGAGGAAATAAAAAGAGGAATAAGAAGAAAAATTCCACTAATGAGAAAGGGACTAACTCTAACCAAAATGCCCAGGAGGGGGGAAATAAGGAGAAAAAGAAGAGTTATTTTTTCTACACGATTTGTGGGGAAGACCACCCTACTTACAAGTGCCCTGGGAAGCATGAGGTCCACATATTTTTGGCTCAACAACGGGTCCTTAACAACCTACCGTCTTATCTCATCCTTTACCCCCTCAACCTAAAAATATGGTTGCCACAAATCCCTCCCTTCCGCCAGGGGGCATATGTTAGAGAAATATTTTCCTCACCCTATGAAATCTTGCAGAGAGGGCCTTATTCCATTTCCCTACATAGACTCAATATGAAGTAAATAATTTCTCCAGAGTAATCTAATTTACTTCATATTGAGTTTGCATAGGGAAATGGAATAAGGCCCTCTCTGCAAGATTGTATAGGGTGAGGCAAATATTTCTCTAATAGCATCGCAGGTACCCCTCACCATGAGGGGTCTCCATCGAATGCTTATATTTTTATGTGTGACCACACAGTCAATTTCCATACACAAGATAAAAATTATGACATTCTCAAGCCTTCGAATGTTGCCTCAGAAGAAACATCTTCTTCCCATCCTAGTGGCCCTCTTCAGATATAGAATCCATATTTTGATGCACTGCTTCGCCCCCCGAAGGGAGTTATTTGATGTATGACACATAATCCTAACAAACAGACTGCCCACAACTGTAGTATATTGGAAGACCTATCCCAGGTACCGTGTGCCATGTCTATGCTTGAAGTTCTCCAAAACTTCCCCACGTAGTGGAAATCCTTTCTCTCTTCCATAGGCGGGGTTCATCCCTCAAATTTTATCTTGATGACCTTTGATTCATATCAAGCAACTTATAGGATCTTCCATCAGGTCTCCTTTCAGAACATGGTGCTGTTTTTGGGGAAAACCATCTACCGAACAGTGGTGGATGATAGAGCCTCCACTTGCATCATGTCTATGTCTTGTTTGAAATCCTTAAGCTCTCCTAAGCTCGACACTTCTGCAACACTATTAAAATAATTCGATGGAAATATGTTCCAACCTCATGGACTCATCACCTCCTTACCCATTGAGTTAGGTGGAAAAACTATCTCCATCATTGTGGAGGTCGTCGATGCACCACTTGAGTAAATTTTTTTACTTGGGCGCACTTGGTTCTATGAGATTATCATCATTGTCTCATCGATATTGTTGGACCTCAACCAAGTATTGAGGAAACATTGGTCGTGTTTGACCACTTTTGGGACTTCGACAAGCTGGTCGAATATGGAGCACCCAGGTAGAGCTGAGATCATGTGATCTCACTTATTTTGCGGGCTTGTGGACCCAACAATGGGTTTACTAGGGTTTATGTAATGGGTTACAGGATGTCGGCCCATGGGTTTACCAATGCTTAGGCCTTTTTGTAAATTTATAAATAAGTAGCTAAGTGATGTAAAAAGTCTATCTAGGTGATGGATTAGCTATGTGCATAATATGTTGTAAGTGTTAATGTTGGCTTAGTGCAAGAGGTTGTAAGTTTCTTTGTGAGAACAGACTGTGTAAATTAAGGCTATGTGATACTAAGGAGTTGACTCTGTGCCTTGAACTGATTTTGGGAAGGAGGATCTGGCGCACAACGTGCAGATCTCCTGTCCTCTATGGAGTTGGGCTCTGTGGCTTTGTGCATAGGAGCAGATGAATGTAAGAAGCTTGAATACTAAATAAATAAGAAGAAGAAGTTGGTGGACGTATCCCCACACTGGGGTGAACCAAGTAGATCTGGTATCTTGATTTTATTTGTGCGATGTGATTTATGTTGTTTATTTGCTGAGTATTGTTGTTATAACGTATGATGAATGTATGTTATGTTGTTTCTTAGTGCTTAATGGTGGTAAAGATGAATGAATGATAGATTTGAGCTAATGTTGTGTGTTAAGTGATTGAAAGTACTTGATCTTTATTATTATTGTGTTGATTTGTAATAAGGGTTTAATCTGCGATGTGAATGAGACTCATGAACTAATGCATATTGGTGTCTAAGTTCCCTGCTAAGTTTTTTAATCACAGATATATGTCCCATCTTGGTTGTTGACACCTGAGTCCTGCAACCCCCCCTGCCTCTACCTCGGGTGAGACTTCATCTGCTTCGCAGCTGTTGCCGAAAGGGTCGGTAGTTAGGGTTTTGTTGGTGTGTTGTTGATGCATTGAACCCTGGGTCTTCCCCTGTGCCAACAAATGGTTCCATTGCCGGGACCTGAAACTGTGATTGTTGGGAACTGAAGAAAAGAGAAATCTCTATGCGTAGATATGTTGTTGTAGTGCGTAGTATTCTACTTAACTTGTGAAGCTCTGTGCTAAGAAAGAAACCTGATCTGAAGAAAAGAGGTAATATCTTAAATCTTTGTGCTCTAGTAAGGGTAAGACAAGTGGAAATTTTTTCTTCGAAAGTATGAATCTAGGTATGTTTGATAGATTTTTTACTAGTCTAAAAGCTAGGGAATAGTTAGAAGAAAGAGTTGATCTGAATAAAATTGATATAAATAGAAAAAGATATGTTATTCCTATGCATAGAAAGAATTTTTGGACTAATAAGTGGATGTAGAAACCTAGAAAGAATTTTTCTAGATTGCAGTTCCAGCACTGTGATCCCAATGCACAGTACAGGAGAGGTTGGGGATCGTTTAAAAGAAAGAGAGGAGTGAAAATATGTTATAATTGTAGAAGACAGGGACATCTTGCTAAGGAATGACCTGGTACAGGTCCTGTTTGTCTTTATTGTAAAATTGATGGTCATAAGGTTGAGGATTGTCCAAGAATGTTTGCTAAAGATGAAAAGATGAATATGAGACAAGAAAACTATAAAGAAGGTCAAAAGTCTAAGGATATGTTAGAGAATCATAAAGAGAAAGAGTCTGAGACTATGTTAGTGCAGTTAAAAGAAGTAATGTATGATCACAGAGACATCAATTTACTAGATATCATGAAAGAAAAATAGTGCATAGTTACAAGAATAGAAGACTTCGACATAGACTGTGTATTGGATGAAGAAACAGACGTAAATATTATGCCAGAAAGACTTGGGAAATTTTGGGAAATCTTTCTATGGTATCTTCATTGGGAAGGATAGGCTTGTTTAAAGGAAATATGATAACCCTATGTGGAATAGTTACTAATATACCTATGATTTCTCATGAAACATCGACTGAAAAAGAATTTGAAGTCATTAAATTTGTTGAGAAAATATCACCTTTTCCAGTTTTATGGGGAAAGAATTGGATTGACAAAGATCAGATCAGAAGGAAAACAGAGGAGGAAGCTACATAACAAAAAAAGAAAGAACTAAGGGACCTCATAACTAGAAAAATAGAACGACTAATAGAAGAACAAGAGGATCATTCGAAGCAACAGAGGGCAAGAGAATTAACTGTCGAGATTGAAAGAACGCAAAAAGGTTTGAAGGACCTATCCATGCAAGAAAGAAGAATCCCTACCCTAGAGTTTATAAGAGAAGAGGTATTACCTTTGAACCCTTTGAAAGAACATCAATAGTGCAAAGCCACTACGCTAAGAGAAGATAAGAATAAGAATGGAAAGAGGAATCTAGAGACTCAGATCATAGGAAAGAAGGCAAGAAAGCTCAGTAAGAAGAAAGCCAAGTTAAAAAAACTACAACAAGTTATAGAGAAGCCTTTGCATGAGGCAGTCTTCCAGGCTATGAACCTCGGCGAAATAGCAAAAACACGAAGAATGGGACTTTGCCATGATGAAGCTATATGACCATTGGAGGTGCCCCGACCATTAGAATAATTCCTTGTAATGGCTAGAAAATGAAGTTATGAGCGAATGGACCATTGAGACCACACCATAATGGACGTATTCGCATTGATGGATACATTCATGCCCATTGGAGGAATTCGTTATGACGCTACCTATTTAACCCTTCGGGCATTGTGTCGTGGCCACTTTTTTCCACCCATGATTATTCAAGCTAACAGAAATCGATTGTATATCGCGTTGTGATTTATAGACCTCGCCATCCATTTGATTACCTCTCTTTTCCATTCGCCTACCCGATCTATTTGGTTACAAGTGTGAATGTCAGGTGAACCTAGTGCATTAGAGAAGTCTATGGAGACGAATCTCATGGAGCTCATAGCTGAGAGAGTTATGTCTGTAGAAATACAGGCATCGCCGACTGGGAGATTGCAAGCATACCCCTCGACTGGACGTTGTTCTAGCCATACTACTGAGAAGTGAATCAAGCACCGCGACGATATGGCTAATGCGAAGTAGATCCCATCAGTCTTGCCATATTATATATCACCTTTGGCTGGCGTGGTTAACCGTGACAGTATCCCACGTTACTTTGAGTACACATTGATCATTCTGTACATCCCGAAGGGGATACATGTAGTTGGACCTTAGTTGGGACAGATCCCATCTTTGAAGAACAACGACTTTAACCTTGGTGACAGAAAGAACTACGCCATGCTCGCGCCACATAGGTATTTGATGAGAATGACTGGGAAGAAGTTGTGCATAGTCTCCCAGCCATGGATTAAGGAGCTCACACAGTCAACAATATTGAATGTAATGAAGACTCCTCACCTTGGCCGACATTAGGAGGTTAACGCTTGCGTTAAACTCCTCTTGTCGTGCTACCATCGAGGGTATATGTGGCTCGACATGCACGTCACTGTGGATCCAGTGCTAACCCAGTTGATTATAGGGCTAAGCATACAGGGACCGAACCCTCAACGGTTCTACCTAGGGAAGACTTCAGATCTCTCCCTGGCACAACACATAAAGGAGGATTATGGCAATGTAGAAAAGGGAAAGCAAGGCTACAAGGTAGCCTTTATCCAGGATGGCACAGTGCGCCTCGCTTGCCAACTTATAGCTGGAAATCTCGTCAGAAAGAACCGCCCAAAAAAAGTCACATGGTTCGTAGTGGACCTCGCTGGGAAGTGCGTGGAGGGTATGAAAATGAACTCGACGAGTTACCTCGTCAACGAGCTCGAAAAAGACTTTCGTGAAGCGCAGGATCAAGGGTATGAATTCCATTTCATTTGGTTACTTGTATTAATCACATTTGTCTCTTGGCAGATGCTAGAAGGAGTGACATTTCCACAATTTGAGCTATCGGAGTCGTTGGCCGCAAGGTTTTCCACCTTTTGGTATACAAATGACATGTCAAAGTAGTGGCAGTCGAACATTGTCTTCCATGCCTACTACCAGCAGTTGAAGCGTGCTATTGAGGCATTTCCACAAATGACACTGAACACATTGCACCAGTACAAACCACTAGAAAAGTTCCGCGTAGATCGACACTTTATCTATATCATTGCGCACATGGATGAGAGCAAGGAGGAGTTGCAGTCCTATTATAAGATGACCGATGAAGATATGGAAAATATCACCAAAGAATGGCCAACATAGTTCCTTGTATTGGTTGACGCTGCAAAAATCTCCGACCCTGACATCATAGGAATCCCTTTGGTCACCCAGTTCGAGCATGACAGACAGACTAGCGCGAAGAAAAAAAAGAAAAAGGAAGAAGTGAAGAACATAGAAACTGATGAGGAGGAAAGCGCCTCAAAAGAAAGTGGGCCTAACTCATCCACGGGAGGAGGAGGAGACAAAGTAAATCAAGAAGAAGGAGAAAAACAAGGAAAAGGCAAAGTTACACTATAGAAGGATCCCCCTACTGAGGCCTAAACATCAAAGAAGAGGAAGGTTTCTCTGCAAAAACCCTCCGCAAGAAATAATACGCGTGCCACTAAGCCCAAGATGAAGGCCACACTCACAGAGGATGAAGTCGATCTAATCATAACAGCTATGGAGGATGCTTCAGAGGATATCTTGCAGCGATATGGAGAAAAGAAAGAGACATTTTATGAAAGAATTGAGAAAGAGTTGAAGGAGATACAAAAAGACATCCATTCGAGCCGCACAGTACCTATTGTGCCTTCTTCATTGAGGATTGTAGAATTGGGGGATGAGCCCACCCAATTATGAAGGCTATAAAATGAAACAAAGGCTTGACTTTGTCAAGTCCACGAAGAAAAGGAGAAGGCTATGGAAGCATTGAAGCAAGAAAAGGAGGAAGTCGTGGAGCAACTATGAGTTGCGTAGTCCTGTGTAACCACCTACGAGAAGGAGAAAGATGAAATTCAGGTGATATTCGAGGAGGACAATGTGAATATGCAAAAAGAAAAAGACCAGTTTCTCGTAGAGAAGACTACAGTCAAAGAAGCAGTGACTAAAGCACTTTTCTCTATGCCAAGCCTAGAACAGGAGGAACCAAGGTCATTCGAGATGCAAGTGGGGAAGCTCGCCGAGGCCATTCAATAGCTTCAAGCAAGAATAATGGAGCTAGATATCCAAGCAGTGTCGAGCACTCCGCAAGAGGTGCGCGATCAGAGGGAGGAAGCCACCAAGAACGAAGTTGGAAGGATCAAGACCCTTTCCTCAGAACGTAAGCAGTTGAGTGATATAAGTGCGCAAACCTACAAATGCCTCACAGAATATATAGAGATAAGGAAATTGGAAGCACAACTACAGGAGGCACAATAGCAGGATTCCACTATGTAGGCGCAGATGAAGCTACTCACTGTGGTCGAGTGAATGAAGATATCATAGGAGTAGTGCACAGTCCAGCAATAGATTACTTACATCCAGAGTAGAGTCATGGAAGTTACACAAAGACTACAGCCAGTGCAGGAAAAAGCTTGCATGATTTTCGAAGAGATTGAAGGACAAGTCTCGCAGCTAGACCAACTAGCTACCATAGTGGAACACCACCTCAAAGGGCCTGTTACAAAGCAAGTGATTCAGCAGTTCGTCGAGCGGGAAGATCCAACGAAGCATCAAGTTGAGGCATGTCGAGCTAAGCTTGAGGCCTTTGAAGCAACGTTGCCCAGATTTGAGTGACTTGGGATGAGTCACATGTGAGTGTTGGGGGCCTGTTGGCCCTTGACCAAGTTTTGAGGAAACATTGGTCGTGTTTGATCAATTTTGGGACTTTGACAGGCTAGTCGAAGATGGAGCGCCCATGTGGAGCTGATATCATGATATCTCACTTATTTGGTAGGCTTGTGGACCCAGCAAGGGGTTTACTAGGGTTTATGTAATGGGTTAGGGGATGTTGGCCCATGGGTTTACCCATGATTAGGCCTTTTTGTAAATCTATAAATAAGTAGCTAAGCGATTTAAGAAGTCTAGCTAGGTGGTGGATTAGCTATGTGCATAATATGTTGTAAGTGTTAATGTTGGCTTAGTAGAAGAGGTTGTAAGTTTCTTTGTGCGAACAAACTATGTAAAGTAAGTCTATGTGCTACTAAGGAGTTGGCTCTATGCCTTGACCTAATTTTGGGAAGGAGGATCTGGCGCACAACACGTAGATATCCTGTCCTCTGCGGATTTGGGCTTTGTGGATTTGTGCACAAGAGAAGATGAATTTAAGAAGCTTGAAGACTAAATAAAGAAGAATAAGAAGTTGTTGGAAGTAGCCCCACACTGGGGTGAACCACGTAGATCATGTGTCTTGATGTGATTTGTGTGATGTCATTTATGTTGTTTATTTTCTGAGTGTTGTTGTTATAATGCATGATAAATGCATTTGATGTTTTTGTTTAGTGCGTAATGGTGTTATATATGAATGAATTCTAGATCTGAGATAATGTTGTGTGTTAAGTGATTGAAAGTACTTGATCTTTATTATTACTGCGATGATCTGTAATAAGGGTTTAATATGCGAAGTGAATGAGACTCATGAACTAATTCATATTGTTGTCTAAGTTCCCTACTAAGTGTTGTAATCAAATATCTGTGTCCCAGCTTGGTTGTATACAACTGAGTCCTGCAAAACCCCCTGCATATACCTCGCGTGAGACTTCATCTACTTCGCAGGTGTTACCGAAAGGGTAGGTTTTTGTTGGTGCATTGTTGAATCATTGAACCCTGGGTCTTCCCCTATGCCAATAGGTATTTAGGGTCCTACGCTTCCCTCACCAAGGGAATATCATTACCATCGATCAACTTGTGTTTTTTATCCCCAAGGGAAAATTGTTACCATCGATCAACTTGTGTTACAATGCAGTATTCTTTGAACGTTGGTGTGGGGATGTTAAAATATCCTTCACTTATGGGTATATTCCCCCTCCCTCACCATCTCTTACTATAATCATCACCCCCATCAACATGATATCCTCATCTATCAGTGGATCCCTTGGGGCTTTTGACCCTTGGTTTTACCTCACCCCGAGCATGTTGATTCATATGTAGCATCCATGTCGCTTACTCCGGTAGATATTGTTGATCCAACAATGCAATCAATGTTCATTGATATTGGTCAACAACTCCATCTTCATATGGAGTGTGATCAACCTACTCCATCTAAACAACTTTTTGACTCTTTACATTTAGATGACATCCTAGATTCCGAGTTTACTTCGGAGGAGTCCATCCTAGAAGTCATGGATTCCATAGAAAATCCAAGGTATGAGGTGCTACATCAATCATATTATCCTCATCTAGAACTTATGAGAGTTTATATGATGGGTCTTGATCCAAGACTGGGGGCATTTGCTGGGACACCTATTCAAACCCCTAGTCTTGACCCTTTTCCTCCTCAGTTATCTTTTTCAGAACTTTCCATTGAATTGTCTTCTTCCCCTTCCATTGAAGATTCACATTTCATACCCCCTTTATGTCTTGATGGAGTCCATCAAGTAGCTTCCCTAGCTTGCGAGACTACTCACAATGAGTATCTTCATATGCAGAGGTTTATCCCTATGTGGCGTAGCCCCGACATAGTGAGCCATATGATGCCAATATTAGATGATGAGTTCATGAATTACAAAAAATATCATTTTCCTTAGCCTAGCCATGGGCTCTAATTAGCATAAATCATCAATATATGTAATTCCTTATACATAGGTGTTTGGTGCGAGTGCTTTTGTTTTGCCTTTCTCATATCCAAAAAATTCAAAAATATTTTCTTTTTTGAGATTTCAATATGTATTTTGACCTTGGAATCTAGTTTACATGTGCTTCACATGATTTTAGGGACTTTTGTTATGAATATGGTGACATCCACTACACTTGAGGTATATATTTCTAAATTGGCATATGAGGATAAGGTTTTCCCTTCATTTTCCTCTTTGCATTATTAACCATCCATACTGCCAGTGTTATGCCTGAGGTTCAAACCTAACTAGTTGAAACGTTAGCCATTCCTTTTCCATGCTGTAACTGGTTTGGTAGTTCCTACCCTTTATGGGCACCCTAATTTCCATTTGGTGCCCATGCTGCATTTTCCTGTAGGCCTGGGAGCCCTCCTTTAGCCCCACCATGACTTGAAGATTGAGCCTCATTTTCCTCTCTTCATCTATATTCTTTCCACATCCCATGGGGGTTCTCAAAAATGTTTTACATTTCTTAATGGTCTCCTATTCATTTGCTTCTCACATCATACCTCCCATTCATGCGTTTTTGTTTTCCCATATCCCACTTACCGCTATGCAGTAGCCTTGACCATCTACCTCTTGCATTATTTGGCCTCCATTTTGCATCCACCTATCCAAGGAGAGAACAACTACTAAGAGTGGATCTCACTTTCCAATACCATTTTCATTCCTCATTTCTTAGGTTGTTTCCATGCACTTGAAACATAGTAGCATGTTGTTAAGACACTCATTCTCTCCCGCCGAGTATACTTTTATTTCTTTTTTGGATTTGTAAAAGTACATGAAAAATGTATTGATATAACTTGCATCATTATTTCATGATCGTTAAACCATGAAGGAGACTAGGGATACTTGTGTCATTATTTCATGCTCGTTAAACCATGAAGGAGACAAAAAATATAAAAAAAGAGTGGGGTTTTTTCACCATCGGTATATTCTCAAAATGGAAGCGTCGTTCGAGTCACACCTGAACATGGAACTTGTTTGATTCCTCATCATACAGTTGAATTTTAGCTTTCCTAGGAGTCATCCCAGTAATATGAGTCGAAGATACTCCTCCGGCTGGTTAATCTTCCAGCCATTATGGAGAGTTCTTCAATGCCTCCTGTGTTGTTGCACTATATTCATCCAACTCTTGTGTCTTGCTACCAAGTCACCATTGTGTCATGTTATATGTTCAAGGGAAGTTTAATACTGAGTTGTCCATCTGTTGTTTTGTTGACTTTTCGAGTTGGCCATCCCTACATCAGTTGTACTTAGTACTACTCTCTCTTCACATCATCTCTCAGTGTTTGTTTCACATCGATTGATGGGGGATACATTAAGGACCTCCTTCAATGGATCTCTTTCTATTGACTTTAGCACATTATCTAGGATAGGGATCTACAAACCAACTACAACCTTCGAGATTGCAGTCCTCATTGACAAGCCTCTTTATGATCTATAATGGTTTTACATCATTGAATCCTAATCGATTGATTCTACAAGTGTTCAACATTGGATCTTCTATTCACACTCTCTATATTGTACTAGGTACCTTGGGCTCCATATTCCTCATCAGTTGGTCCCTTCGCTTATGTGAACGATATACATAAATGATCGATAATTAGATAGTTTCTACCATGCTCGACATCGACTCATCTATTTGCATGTCGTAGATTCGTACCATCGGGGTTTGGGGCCACGTCATTACTTTACAACATCCCCTCCCAAGTTGCAATAGAGTATATCACTTGTATATGAGTACTTTGAAGACTTCAGGGGAACTCTCCTTAGTGCTCGTGGTCTTTCTGACATCTATATTTTGTGTCATAGATCCACATTCTATCTATTGGTGGCTATGATTATGTTCCTGACATAGATCCACATACTATTTGATAGTGTTTATGACTGAGTTCATGACATAGATCCACATTGTATTGTCTCGTGGCTATGACCTCATTGATAACATTGATCCACTGTGTATTCTCTCATGGCCATGATCTAGCATTTAATTTCATGGATTGGTCTATATATACTCAATTGGATTAGTCTATATATACTCATCCTTGGTGCTTGATTACAAGACTTCTTTGGTTTCTGAACCTCCTTTTCACTCTCCTTGCATTGCCTTACATGGACTTTATTGTAATGTATTTCGACCATCCACTCATTTCTAGACCTCACACATTAGGGGGCATATGTTATAGCCTTAATCTCCACCCTATAGGCTAGAGAGGAATCCATCAGAGGATAAAGGACCAATTACATCTTTTTCCTAAGGATTGAACCCCTTTTAGAGCCCTTATTGGCATCCTCACGGGACACCTAGTGGACAACAAGTAAGGCCCTTGCTAGACACTAATGGTTCAACATGCGAGGCACTACCATACTTCTAGAATTGAGGAGTTATGAGGTGATAGGTGAAGGATGAGTTGAATATTTGTGTCAAAGGCTAGGAAATCACATCATTCGCGTCCCTAGTGGCCTCTAGAAGATCTAGAATCTTCTCCTAAGCCTCCTCTAAGAGCTATATAACAAAGACAAGCCTTGTACAAGGGGAAAAAATAATTGAATGGTAATGTTATGTCACTCAACTATAGAGGTGTCCATCAACATAGCCAAGAGTCAGTGAGCCTATCCTGATCAATGAGTTGCAAGGAGAGGCAAGGAGAAAGGAGGTTAAAGGAGAATTCATCTTCACCAAGTTGAGGTATGAATTCACATGTATTTTCTATGATTTATTAACATATCATTTGGTTTTCCCCTCACATCATTTGTGTTCATTGAATGGATGATAGATATGATTTATTCCTTTATATATTTGATTAGAATCATATTGGATCTAGGAATATAGTCCTTGGTAGAGAATAAGAGAAGTTTTTATTTGTCTTTTGTATATAGGAAGTATGTTATGGAGCTTATATCTGGTGCTTCAGGACTGCAACAGCCAAGATACACTAAGGGAAACCTTTAGGAAAAAGGTAAGACATTCTCCCACCTCCTTGTGTGTGATCTTATTTATTTTTTCTAGGAGAACCATAGGAAATCTAGCCCATTCCTTTCTAGGATTTCTAGGCCAATCCTAGGGTGATATTACTAATTTTATCAGTGAGATCCTTGTGATAAAAAATCCCATAACAACTTCCTACATCAAGGGAAATTTTAAATTCCCAACCAACTCATTATATGGAAGCCTTGCGTCTTTGTATATTGTTGGCAATAGCCATTCGAGGATATTTTGCGATGATTCCTTTCTTGATTTTGGCGGGCATCTTCTTTTTTTCCGAGGCACCTGACAAAATTTGGACTCACGCACACTTGGTATCCTTTAAGCTTGTCATGCAACTGAAAAAACCTTTTTTGATGCACACTCTTTGTGTTATAGTCCAAAAATTCCCTACCTATGCATACATGGCATCGGCCTTGCCACTTACATATTTTGCCAAAATACTATTGAGTCTTCTTCTTAAAAAATGGGTTTTTGGAACATGTACGCGTCCTGCTGAACTGATAGCCTGCATACACACACGAGTTGCATACTAGTTAGCCCACGTACATACACAAGCTGCATGCTAGGAAACCTATGTTTACCTCCAAAATTGCAAGGAATTTGGCAGAGTTTACAGGCTATCGAGGGTTTCCCAACCATTTTACCCTTTGTAGCTAGTCCCCAAACCGAATAACCATATTTTTCTCATATAAAAAGAGGTCTTGTGGTCTCATTTACAATAACAAGAAAGAGAACAAGTAAACTCTGCCAAAATCCCTTCCCCTTCTTAGCCCAAGTTTTGCATCCTATTCTGATATTTGGCCTCAACATTCCCCTCCAACCCTTTCTTCTTATACAACCCTTTCTCCTTTCCCAAGTGACAAGTTGCTTGTGAGAGTCTTACATGGGATTAATGCACTCAGAGACAAGATAGAGGGGACTGGACCTGGTTCGTGGAGCGATTTCCGATGAAGATTGTAATCTTTCTGATCTTAATATTGAATAAAATAGTTATTTCATGTCCCAAAACATTGTGTTCATATGATTTTATTGATTTACGCATCTATGTCTATATATGAATATTGAAAGTGATAAGTAAAGATCGTATATATTGTAGCATTGTTTTCCTAATCTTTTACAGGTCATCTTTAGGAGGAGACCAACAATCTAGGAAGTTGCAAAGGAGAAAGAGGTCTACACCAGCCACAAGGACCAAAGCTACACCTACTGACCTCCTTTCCTCTCTCTTGTCTTTAAATTTATATATTTTGGGGGTAGCTTAGGAATAGAACTGTCTTTTAAGGGAAGTTAGTGCTCTTCCTGTAACTCAACCCAGTAGAGGGGGATTTTCTCCGCTACTAGAATTGGTGACTCCATTGGGGAGTCTCTCTAGGGTCTTAGTGGGATATTTTGGTTTAATTTGTTTTTTTCGGTTTCATTTTTAGTTTTTCAGGTTTACTGAGTCATTTTAGGGTCTCTGCTCACCTTCTAGGTGCCTACCATCCTTCCCTTCCCAATCATTTTTCCAAGTCTATTTTATTTTTGAAAATTTCCAAAGATGTAGCACCCTGCTTTTGGTGTACATACACAGTCTGCATAATGTTTAGGAGAAGGTATAGAAAAACTTATTCAAGCATTTTCAGATCTTTCTTGGCTAAGACAAGATAGTTGGGAATGTCTGTTGGCAAATGTTTAACAGGTAGTGTATGCTTGTCATTGATGGCAAGTACAACAGTGAAGATGGCAGGATCAGAATGTGCATCTATTGAAAAACAGGAACAACGTAGGCTCAGGAGGAATTAGCGTAGAGTCGAAATTCTTCCAAGTAAAAAGAATGTGTAAGCTCGGAGAAGAAGCGTCGCTGATCATTGGATCCCATCAAAATTCCCGACAGCATGAGGGCCGTCAGATCTGAATAAAAACAAGAAGAGCGCGCGCTGAAGAGGAGGATAGATCTCAGGCGTTAGATCTGAGTGCAAGATCCAACCACCGTTGGATCGAGGAAAACATGCACGATGTTTAAAGTGAAAGGAGAAAATGGGCTCACAAAATCTCGAAAGTAGGAGGACCGTCCATCTCAGGGGATTATGTGGACCGTTGATCCGACTCCCTGTCAAAGTTTTGAGGATCGCGAGTTGGAGATGTCAAAGAATATTGAAATCCCGACTGAACCTGAACCGTCAGATCAAGATGTGATCTAGACCGTCGACCCAACTCACATCAGCAGACCACATTAGCTAGGGACACGTGGCACAATCAGGTAATGACAAGTGTCAGACTGATTCAACATTTTAGGCACATGTAAGTCATGAATCAGAGTGACACATGGCAGTATTCGACACGTGTCAATCCTCATATGACATCAGCAGATGGACACCACATCGGGGTTTCGAGGATCACGAGTTTAAGTTGTCAAAGAAAATTGACATCAGGAATCCCAATTTCGCAATATGCGAAATCACGATTTAATCGCAGCCGCTGAATAGAGATCAGATCTGGACCGTTGATTTAACTCCTTGTCGGAGTTTCGTGAATCGGGACTTTGAAGTGACAAAAACACTTGACAACAAGAATGCCAATTTCACGATATGCGATATCGCGATGCAATCACAGCCATTGAATCAAGAATGAATCTAGACCGTTCATTATAGCTCGTGTCGGAGTTTCGTGAATAGAAATATCAAGAGGAAAAGAAACAAATGTAACAAGAATCCCGATTTCGCGATATGCGATATCGCGATCCAATCGTAGCCAGTGAAACAAGTTCATATCTGGACCGTTGGTTCAACTCCGTGTCGAAGTTTCGTGAATCACAATATGGAGAGACAAAAACAAAGCAACTTGAATTGCGAATTTGCGATATGCGAAATCGCAAAAGCGCCTTATGCATAAGGCTGTGGTCACAACCCTTGGTCACAGGAAGAGAAGGAGTCAGTCCAGATAAGCTCCATATCAGAGTTTTGGGGATCGTGAATTCAAAAGGCAAAGAACACAATGCAACAAGAATGTCGATATCGGGATAGGGGAAATCGCGATGTAATCTGAACCGTCAGATCAAGTGTTGATCGAAGGGCTACTGATGCGTGACACATTGAAACTACCAGAAACCATTGATGGCGTCTGCTAAAGAATTCGAAGAGACCCCTGTGTGATCGCTAGAGGACATGAAGAGCTCCAAGCTTCGTCCAAGTGAAGAAAGAATATTCTTAGAAGGGATTGACAGATGGATGAGTGTGGAAGCTTGTAACTAAAACAGAGAAGGTGAGCTTGACTGTCACAGAGAAAATGAAGAGTCTCAACTTCCAGAGAGGCTGAGGAATCTCAACATAACATCCAGTGATGTTGAACACGTGGGGAAACGGCCAGAGAAGCTGAAGAGTCAGGATGATAATCAGACAGAGCACTCGAGAGGTGGAGGATAACGGTGCAGAGTCACCATGCAGAGGCATTGCGAACACTACATGCACAAGATGCACAGAAGCTATAAATACACGGTACAGAGAAGAGATGTGGTTGTCGTTGTTGCAGGATTTTGTTTTGGTTGTTGTTTGTGAAGGTGATTCATGTGTGAAGAAGTAGGAGATTGCAGCAGCTGAATAGCACAAAAGAGAAACTGTGCAGTGAATGGACATGGCACACAGAGAATAAAAAGCGGAAGAACAGACAGTGCAAGTGATGTGAGCAGAAAGGCAATGAGGCAGACAGAGCAATGAAATGCAGCAGAATAGTGATAAGTCAGGTAATCCATCGTTGAACATCATATCACTGTAATAAACTCAATAGCAAAGATTTATATTTCAGAGTGGTTGGTAGGAGCTAGGGAGGACTGGTGTCCTCAAAGGTTCAGGTGGGTGCTTGAAAACAGGGAGTTGGTGCTTCCTTCTAGTTGGTGCTAGAGAAACTAGGGAGTTGGTGCTTCCTTCTAGTTGGTGCTAGAGAAACCAGGGAGTTGGTGCTTCCTTCTAGTGGGTGCTAGAGAAAACAGAGAGTTGGTTCTCTCAGCA
>ML777542.1:460715-481687 GCA_009831015.1 Picea engelmannii
AATGAAGCCATCAAAGATGATCACTGGGTTAAAGCAATGAATGAAGAACTTGATCAGATTGAGAAAAACAATACATGGGAGATGGTTCAAAGACCCGAAGGTAAAAATGTCATTGGCTCCAAATGGATCTTTAAGAATAAGTTAAATGAGCAAAGACAAGTTATCAAGAACAAAGCGAGGTTCGTTTGTAAAGGCTATGCTCAAATAGAAGGACTGGATTTTGATGAAACATTTGTGCCTGTAGCAAGATTAGAAGCTATCAGAATGTTTCTTGCCTATGCTTGTCATAAAAGGTTTAACGTCTACCAAATGGATGTCAAGTCAGCCTTTCTCAATGGAGATTTAAGTGAATAAGTCTATATGGAACAACCATAGGGCTTCAAATTGTCTGATAACCCTGACTTAGTATGCAAGTTGAAGAAAGCTTTATATGGTTTAAAACAAGCCCCTCGAGCCTGGTATCACAGACTAGATATGTATCTCAAAGACAAAGGGTTCAAGAGCGGAACAACTGACAACAATCTGTATATCAAGATAGAGGATAATGATTTGCTCATCGTACTCGTCTATGTAGATGACATCATCTTTGGATGTAATAAGAATTCACTGGTACAATGGTTTGCTTCTTCCATGGAGTCTGAATTTGAAATGTCTATGATAGGAGAACTGTCATTTTTTCTTGGTCTGCAAATTACTCAAAGGCCCGATGGGATCTTCATTTCTCAAGGAAAATATTTAAGAGAAATGTTGAAAAGGTTTCAAATGGAAGATTCTAAACCTGTGGGTACACCTATGGTCACTAGATGTAAGTTAAGCAAGGATGATGATTCACCTGATGTTGATCAAAACTCATATCGATCAATGATAGGAAGCCTGTTGTACATCAAAACATATCGCCTAGACATAATGCATGTTGTAGGAATGGTAGGAAGATATCAGGCTGCACCTAAACAGAGTCATTTGCAAGCTGTCAAAAGGATATTTAGGTACTTAAAAGAAACAATGACTTATGGTCTTGTTGGCAGCCAATTCACTTTTTCTATTATCCTATAAGATGTTTACACCTATGTCTTGCAAACATCAATTTTTTGTCGCAATTTTCAAATCTATGACATTTTCATTTCTTGCGACATTTACACACTTTTTTTCGTTTTGTTTTCACGACTGTAAGCATGAAAACTTCTTCTTTCGAGGTCACATTTTGATCACTATCTGAACTGTCATGATCTTTTTAATTGATGTGCCTACTGCGCTTACCTTTGTCTATCATTATGTAGCTGGAAGAACTTTCGAACCTTGCTTATTGGTCATTATTATATTGATTATGTGATTGAGTTCCATTGAGCTTGCAATACATTAACATTCGGATTTGAACTTTATTTGACTTGCTTGATCATTGATTCTATGAAAATGCATAAGGGTTATGATTGATTTTTCTTTATATATATATATGATATAATTCTTATGGTAATATTTTTATAACTTTTGGCTTGTCAATTATATGAATATCGTCTGGCACCTTGGCAAAACTTTTGATTATATGCATTGGCGCATAGTTGATTTTGGGGTTTTGTTTTGTATATCGGATGTTTAAACACTATGGATTAACGTTTGTGTGCGTTGGTACATTGGATTTCATTGGTTGTACACATGACTTAATGTTTGAACTATTATTATGGAGTGAATAGCTATGAAACTTGGTGGTTGTACTTTGGTAATGAATATTATGCATGGCAGACTCCACCACCCTCGCATGCGTGCATTTATGCTTATCCCTTTTTTGCTCGCTCATTGTTGTTGGTTCGGATAGCTCTGTTACTGAGTGTGTTGGTGAATTCAAACCCTTCCCTTACCATGCATTCAGCTCCATGGCCCCAGTCGTGAGAGTTGAACCCAATGGCAACCAGGCCCTATTGATGTTTGACAATGCCCGCCAAGATTTGGCAGACAATGGATGGCTTACCTTCGTGAAACGTTTTGAGGGTTTTAACCTTTGCGTACCTCGATAGTTTTCCATGAACTTCGATGGTTGTCGAGCCAAGGTAGACAATGTACAGTTAGAGATTGATAAACATTTCATCAGCTCGGCTACGGGGTTATCTACTTCTAGACAACGTTGGTTTAAGAATTGCAAGGTTGAGGAAGTGTCGAGGACATTCTTGTTTCAATCACGCAAAATCACCTCATGTGATAGAGGTATGCCCGTGACTATGCTTAAACAACGATGGCACGATTTATTAATGATAATCAAACAGTTTGTGACCTGCGAAGGTCGATACAGGTTAGTGTTCCTCTACCACCTGCGTCTATTGATGATTTTTATAGGGTATCCTCTAAACGTGTCGTTCTATTTTCATCAGAGCTTGTATAAGATGTCTAAAAATTTTAAGAGGCACAAGGCTGATAACAACTTGTTTCATCATGGGCTTATTAATCTCATCGTTGTTTATCATTTGAGTTTGCTTGGTGACAGTTGGAAGGCTTTCATCGCCCGTAATGGCTTTGAAGACACAGACCCTACACAGGTTGATAAACATGTGGTAGTTGAAACAAAAGCCGAACCGCCGGTACCCTTGCACCTCCTACTGCCTAAACCCTCAGCCTACCCTCCTATCGATTTACCCGACACTATAACTAAGAGTGCAGAGGCCATTAAAAAGCTTATGAGAAAGAAGCCCAAAGCCGACCTTACTGCAAATGTTAAAGGGAAAAGGAATGCACGTTTGATTTCACAGATGGCAAGGAACAAGCCAAAACCGCCTATTGAGCCAAACCCTATCGTCTTGAGTGAGGACTCTGATTCAGAAGTTGAACGTTTCTTGGCCAGCGAATACCCCTACTAGCAAGGTTTCTGTGCCGAACCCTCATATGATTTTGTATCAAACCTACCCCCCTGCCTAAAGGACGACCCTAATTACCCAGGCATTAAGTTGCCTTGTGAAACCCTCGGTCATTTGCCCAAGCCCTCACCTGCTCTGTCTAAACCTACACAGTCACCTTGTCATCAGTGAAATTCATGGTTAGAGCGGTATTATATTGATGTTCCTATACTCCAGTCAAAGATTCAATCTTTGGAAAACCAGATCGTCGTGCTAACTAGACAAAAAGCCAAGCTTCAAGCAGTGGATAAAAAACAAAAGAAAACTGGCTCCATCCTGTTTAAAAACGTGGAATTAGCCACGGCTGTTGTAAATTCCAAGCTGGCATAATCAAGCAGTCTCGTCGCTACACAGGTATGAAAAATTTGATATCATTTGTTTTGTAAATAATATAGACTGATATAATGATTTGAATTTAGTTTTAAACGGTTCTGTTCAAATCCTGAATGGCTCTGTTATATTGCATGCATTCTATATATAGCTTTGCTTTGAATAAAAAGAAGTTTCGATTCGATATGCGATTTGATTATTCCCAATATAGAAATCAATAGATTTTGATTGGATTTGAATGATCTTCGTTTGAATTTGTTTGATTGTTTTCCTTCAAATGAATTGGTTTGTATCCGATTTGAAAAGGAAATTTTTCATATTCAGTTTAGAACACAATCTTGCTTGGATTTGATTTGGTTATCATCCATGTGCTATGGTTAGTAAACGATTTGATTGAGTGTTATTCGATTTCATTATCATTGGTATGCTATGGCTGGTAAATGTTTTCAGGAAGATACTTGTTACAATGTTGTGTCATGCAATGTTCTATATTTGATTGAGCCAAGTTTAGATTATAATTGATGCTCTGTTTAAATTTGTGAAATAAATTGGTCAAACCCTGATATGATTCGTTTGATTGAAATGATTGTGATCAAAATTTATCGATCTCGTTTGCTTACCGTGGAATGGTCAACGATCGAAATCTATAATAAATCCTGTTCGATTAATCCAGTTATGATTTTCTTATGAGTCAATTATCGTTCGGATTCGTTCACAGCCTAATTCGTTTTCTATACAGTTATCATGATAATCATGTTTGATTCACAGGTGTAATGAAAGGTTTGCAATTTGTTTTGTTTTCGTTTGAATATCAAAACGACTTCATAATAGATGGATTTGATTTGTTGAAGAATGGTTATGATGTTTTTACATATGATTTCATTTACCCGACTTATGACAATGATTGAAAACGGAGTATTTCTATCCTTGTATTCGATTAAATGATATGAATCTTTCGCTATATCGCTACAACTATAACGATTGGAAAATGATTCTGTTGGATTGGGTCGTATCTTTTGTTTAACAATCTCATACGATATGTTTGATTATCATTTTCAATTGGATATGAAATAATCTTATTACTTTTGGATTATGACTTTCTGGACCCGATTTTATTGTAACAAAACAAGAGAGTATTCCAATCTTTATGTTCGGTTGAATCATTTTTTATCCTGTTTAATGTTGAATGATACAATCATTTTAATCTCAAATGATTCGTTTTAAAATGTTTACTGGAAGATGATTGAATCTAATTCTTTTAAAATATTTTGAATCGATTCTGATTCTGATTCTGTATCTTATTTTAGACTAGCTACAGAATCATATGATTCTGTAGCTAAGTCTATAGAGTTGGATTTTTATTTGTTTTATTAATAAAATATCTATCTAACTTGTCTATTTTTGACCTGTTTCAGGTGAATTCGAAATCGCATTGGATTTGATGGACAATTTAGAGGATATTTAGATACTTTACTTGCATTTGAGTTTCCTAGTTTAGTTGAAATTGGGAATATCTTCCCAGATTTTTGTAAACAGTTTTAACTTCCACAGGGAGGTTCTACCCTGTGGAAAAACTTATAAATACTTATTATTTTTGTAATAATATCATCCTCATTGGTGGGAGAACAAGGATATGGAATTTTAATACAGACTGAGACAGAAATTGATGTTCTGCTACAACTTTAGCTTTTCATAATATCAATATTTTGTTTCATGTTTATGTGTATCGATTTGCATTTGGTTAATGACTACTTTAGCTATCTTAGTCTTCTGCAGCTGATATAATTTAATCCATATAATTCATATCTGAGTTCCTCCATTATTTAAAAACATAGCAATTACTTGATTCAGTTTGTGAATGACATATTTCTCTTCTTCATTAATTGGATTATTAAGTATAAGTTTTTGCATAACAGGTTTCCCTTATTGCAGAGATTTATAAATCATATAATTGTTATGATTTTTTATGTCTTGTTTGTCCTGTAAACAAAATTAAAGAGCATTGCAGCTTATCCTTTACGAGAAGCTTCTAGATCATCCGGTTCGAGTTTCCTTCCTCCGACCAGCTTCGAAGTCATCTTACACAGGACTAATCTAGAGCATTTCCAGGTCAGTTTGTCATTTATTTGTTTTGTGTAGTTACTAGTAGTTTAGTTTAGATATAAGTTTAGTTAGATATATGTGTGTTTAGTATTTTAGATCATTTAATTTCAGTAAGTTTTATTTCTTGTTTATAAAATCAAAAAATCAACAAAAACATCTCTCACTGTCTTAGGGAAAAATATTCATGAGTTTTGCAGGTTTTAATTAAATCTGTAAATTGTCTATATTGTACATTTTGTGAATAAGTGATATTGCAGTTAGTAGTTAGATAGTTTATTAGAGTTAGTATAATATTAATTAGTAGATTACATATAGAATAGTTAGAGTAGTTTAGTTTAGTTTTAGTTTAATTTGTTTAGTAGTTAGTTTTATTTAGATTAGTTTATTAGTTAGTTTAGTTAGTTTTATTTAGTTTCAGTTAGATTAGTTAGTTTAGATTAGTTTTCTTTTGTTCTTTTAGGACTTTAGATCAGCTAGCGGAGTCACTAAACCCATCAGGGTGGTTCACTCCAAACGGCTTGGGTTATTAGACAACCCCGGACCGGTTCCACTCTCTCAGTTGACGAACGATTTGTTTCGCCCGCCAACAAATGGCGCTAGAAGGAGGGCCCAAACTTAATTAATGGCACGAGGTGGTCGCAAGACTCCTCCACCCCCTAATCGCTCACCTATAGTGACTAGAAGCCATTCACTTGATAATATTCCCCTTCAAACAACAACTACTTCAACCAACGATCCACCGATCACAGTTGAGCCAGCAACCCCTAATCCTACATGTGGTGACCTACAAGAGATTGTACGCCAATCTCTTATTAAAACACATAGTGCCTTAGCTCGTCTTAGGCAACCAAACCGTCCGTGGGGTCAACCTTTGGACTTCTCTGATATCAGAGAACAATTAGGTGACACTAACCTCACTGTGAATCCCATAGATCCTTATTAATAAAATATCTCTCTAACTTGTCTATTTTTGACCTGTTTCAGGTGAATTCGAAATTGCATTGGATTTGATGGACAGTTTAGAGGATATTTAGATATTTTACTTGCATTTTAGTTTCCTAGTTTAGTTGAAATTGGGAATATCTTCCCAGATTTTTGTAAACAGTTTTAACTTCCACAGGGAGGTTCTACCCTATGGAAAAACTTATAAATACTTATTATTTTTGTAATAATATCATCCTCATTGGTGGGAGAACAAGGATATGGAATTTGAATACAGAATAAGACAAAAATTGATGTTCTGCTACAGCTTTAGCTTTTCATAATATCAATATTTTGTTTCATGTTTATGTGTATTGATTTGCATTTGGTTAATGACTACTTTAGCTATCTTAGTCTTCTGCAAATGATATAATTTAATCCATATAATTCATATCTGAGTTCCTCTAGTATTTAAAAACATAGCAATTACTTGATTCAATTTGTGAATGACAGATTTCTCTTCTTCATTAATTGGATTATTAAGTATAAGTTTTTGCATAACAAGTTTCCCTTATTGCAGAGATTTATAAATCATATAATTGTTATGATTTTTTATGTCTTGTTTGTCCTATAAAAAAACTTAAAGAGCAGTGCAGCTTATCGTTTACGAGAAGCTTCTGGATCATCCGGTGCGAGTTTCCTTCCTCCGACCAGCTTCAAAGTCATCTTACAGAGGACAAATCTGGAGCGTTTCCAGTTCAGTTTGTCATATATTTGTTTAGTGTATTTACTAGTAGTTTAGTTTAGATATAAGTTTAGTTAGATATATGTGTGTTTAGTATATTAGATCGTTTAATTTCAATAAGTTTAATTTCTTGTTTATTAAATCAAAAAATCAACAAAAACATCTCTCGTTGTCTTAGGGCAGAATATTCATGAGTTTTGCAGGTTTTAATTAAATTTGTAAATTGTCTATATTGTACATTTTGTGAATAAGTGATATTGCAGTTAGTAGTTAGATAGTTGATTAGAGTTAGTATAATATTAATTAGTAGATTGCATATAGAATAGTTAGAGTAGTTTAGTTTAGTTTTAGTTTAATTTGTTTAGTAGTTAGTTTTATTTAGATTAGTTTATTAGTTAGTTTTGTTAGTTTTATTTATTGTTAGTTAGTTTAGTTAGTTTTATTTAGTTTTAGTTAGATTAGTTAGTTTAGATTAGTTTTCTTTTGTTCATTTAGGACTTTAGATCGGCTAACAGAGTCGCTAAACCCGTCAGGGTGGTTCACTCCAAACGGCTTGGGTTATTAGACAACCCCGGACCGGTTCCACTCTCTCAGTTAACGGACGATTTGTTTCGCCCTCCAACAAATGGCGCTAGAAGGAGGGCCCGAACTTAATTAATGGCACGAGGCAGTCGCAAGACTCCTCCACCCCCTAATCTCTCACCTATAGTGACTAGAAGCCGTTCACTTGATAATATTCCCCTTCAAACAACAACTACTTCAACCAACGATCCACCAATCACAGTTGAGCCAACAACCACTAATCCTGCACGTGGTGACCTACAAGAGATTGTACGCCAATCTCTTATTAAAACACACAGTGCCTTAGCTCGTCTTAGGCAACCAAACCGTCCGTGGGGTCAACCTTTCGACTTCTCTGATATCAGAGAACAATTAGGTGACACTAACCTCACTGTGAATCCCATAGATCCTTATTAATAAAATATCTCTCTAACTTGTCTATTTTTGACCTGTTTCAGGTGAATTCGAAATTGCATTGGATTTGATGGACATTTTAGAGGATATTTAGATATTTTACTTGCATTTTAGTTTCCTAGTTTAGTTGAAATTGGGAATATCTTCCCAGATTTTTGTAAACAGTTTTAACTTTCACAGGGAGGTTCTACCCTATGGAAAAACTTATAAATACTTATTATTTTTGTAATAATATCTTCCTCATTGGGGGGAGAACAAGGATATGGAATTTTAATACAGACTGAGACAGAAATTGATGTTCCGTTATAGCTTTAGCTTTTCATAATATCAATATTTTGTTTCATGTTTATGTGTATCAATTTGCATTTGGTTAATGACTACTTTAGCTATCTTAGTCTTCTGCAAATGATATAATTTAATCCATATAATTCATATCTGAGTTCCTCTAGTATTTAAAAACATAGCAATTACTTGATTCAGTTTGTGAATAATAGATTTATGTTCTTCATTAATTGGATTATTAAGTATAAGTTTTTGCATAACAGGTTTCCCTTATTGCAGAGATTTATAAATCATATAATTGTTATGATTTTTTATGTCTTGTTTGTCCTGTAAAAAAACTTAAAGAGCATTGCAGCTCATCATTTACGAGAAGCTTCTGGATCATCCGGTGCGAGTTTCCTTCCTCCGACCAGCTTCGAAGTCATCTTACACAAGACAAATCTGGAGCATTTCCAGGTCAGTTTGTCATTTATTTGTTTAACGTATTTACTAGTAGTTTAGTTTAGATATAAGTTTAGTTAGATATATGTGTGTTTAGTATATTAGATCATTTAATTTCAGTAAGTTTTATTTCTTTTTTATAAAATAAAAAATTCAACAAAAACACCTCTCGCTGTCTTAGGGCAGAATAATCATGAGTTTTGCAGGTTTTAATTAAATCTGTAAATCGTCTATATTATACATTTTGTGAATAAGTGATATTGCAGTTAGTAGTTAGATAGTTGATTAGAGTTAGTATACTATTAATTAGTAGATTGCATATATAATAGTTAGAGTAGTTTAGTTTAGTTTTAGTTTAATTTGTTTAGTAGTTAGTTTTATTTAGATTAGTTTATTAGTTAGTTTTGTTTGTTTTATTTATTATTAGTTAGTTTAGTTTTTTTTATTTAGTTTTAGTTAGATTAGTTAGTTTAGATTAGTTTTATTTTGTTCTTTTAGGACTTTAGATCGGTTAACGGAGCCGCTAAACCCGTCAGGGTGGTTCACTCCAAACAGCTTGGGTTATTAGACAACCCCAGACCGGCTCCACTCTCTCAGTTGACAAACGATCAGTTTCACCCGTCAACAAATGGTGCTAGAAGGAGGGCCCGAACTTAATTAATGGCACGAGGCGGTCGCAAGACTCCTCCACCCCCTAATCGCTCACCTATAGTGACTATAAGCCGTTCACTTGATAATATTCCCCTTCAAACAACAACTACTTCAGCCAATGATCCACCGATCACAGTTGA
This sequence comes from Picea engelmannii, assembly GCA_009831015.1. NCBI lineage: Eukaryota > Viridiplantae > Streptophyta > Pinopsida > Pinales > Pinaceae > Picea > Picea engelmannii. The sequence goes on from ML777542.1 coordinate 470,183, forward strand.
GCCAACAACCCCTAATCCTACACGTGGTGACCTACAAGAGATTGTATTCCAATCTCTTATTAAAACACATAGTGCCTTAGCTTGTCTTAGGCAACCAAACCGTCTGTGGGGTCAACCTTTGGACTTCTCTGATATCAAAGAACAATTAGGTGACACTAACCTCATTGTGAATCCCACAGATCCAATCAAAAATCCTGTTGCAGGAGGATCTAGGATACCTCCTTCACCACCTCCCTCATCTCCTTCCTCTTCTGGAGGAGATTCCTCGTCTAACGAAGGCAATTCACCTTCTCAGCCTTTCACACCCACTACCCCAATGGAAAATCAGAACAACCCTGCTAGACCTTGGCTTGATTAGGATGTTGTAGTTGTACCTGGAGCCCAACACCCTTTACCTAAACACCCGGAGAAATGCCTTCCCAAGTTTGATCCTGACTCAAAACAGATAGCTGAAGATCATATAAAAAAAATTATGTTAGCCATTAGACTCCGCAATGTTGAACATGAAGACATTATCTGTAGGTTGTTCCCTTACACTTTCGAGGGTAATGCATCCACATGGTACTTTTCCCAACAGTCCCACACCATTGTGTCTTGGGAAAAGTTTGAGTCATTCTTTTTGGAAAATTTCGGAGACGGTAAGCCTCCGGAAGTCCTGGTCATGGATCTTTCTAGCTTAAGAATGAACCCAAAATAAAAATTTAAATACTTTAATCAAAGATTCTTAACGCTTAAAAACCGAATCCCTGCAGATTCTATGCCTACCAAGAGTCTTATAATAGCTTATTACACTAAAGATTTACATCAAAGTATAGTTATTTGGGTTAAAAGATCTAAGAAAGATACGTTGTTAGAAGTCTTCGAGGAGGCCAGTCAGATTGAAAAAGATATACTTAGCCTTAAGGACTCTTCCAACAACGAAACTGAAACTAGTTCTTCTACCAAAAAGAAGATTGAAATTCTCCCCAGACCTACTCAAAGTAAAACACAACCTGAAAACTCTGATTTGGAAAATTTAACTAAAGTTGTTCAAAAACTGTCGAATCAAGTTATAGACTTAAAAAGGTCGACTGAAGAAGCTTATTCGAGTAAAGGACCCTACAAAACCCCTTTTCGAAAGCCTTTTCCTACCAACCGACCTAATCCAAATACTGAGGGCCTTAATCTAGAAAGTTTGCAATGTGTTCTTCAAACAATTCTAGAAGCCCAAGATAACTTACTACCCCCTGAGACCCCTCAGGAGGTAGTTGAACAAGAAATGGTTCAAGAAGAAGAGTCTTCTCCAAACATATTTGCACACTTCTCGGATAGCCTCTTTCAAGCTAACTTCAAGACTGTTCACCCTTATAATACTAGGAGTAAGATAGAAAACAAACCTTCTACCGACAACACTACAGCTTCGCCTCCAAAGCCATCTAAATCAGCTGAGACTAAACAAAGTAATGTGAACCCTAACTTAGACTATGATGTCGTTGAATATCTTAAAAAGTTAAGGGCTAACATTTCTATTTATGAGTTATCGAAGTTTCCATTTTTGTTACAAGAAATGTTGCAAAACATTTCATAGAATGGCAAGAATGGTAATTCAAGTGGTAACAAGGTTGTGCAAAGCAAAGTCCCTCAGAAGACTTCCACTAAAAATAATCCTGATCCTCAAGATAAAGGAAGCCTTCCTGTAATCCCTGTAAATAATGTAAATAATGTAGATAAAGTAGCTCCAGAAATTGCGAGTAAGAAGCCATAAGTTATTACTCCTAGTACTCACAAAAATGTACCTCCTTTTCTTTTAACTTTCAAGATTTTCAACAGAAATGTGCATAATTGTATGGTGGACTCAGTAGCGTCATCCAATGTGATGCCTTGGTCTGTCTGCCAAAATATTAACGCTGAAGTGGAACCATCTACTTTAAAAATCATACAACTTGATCGGACAAATGTCAAAGTCATAGGCGAACTAAAAAATGTATTGATTAGATTATCGTCTAACCCAAAGGTTCATCAGGTTATTGATATAATTGTTGTGGATATTCCAGAAGTGCATGGTCTGTTTTTTAGCAGGGATTGGTCGAAGAACCTACATGGTTACTTCACAACAGATTGGTCTCACTTATGGCTTCCAGAGAACGGTAAACCTAACAAGATCAGGGTGAATCGCGAGCGTTACCTTAAGTTCACGGTCACAGATTTGAACGATCCTAACGAACTATATACACCTTCCGTTGATTCACTCGAAGTCCAAGGGATGGATACCTTCTTCAGAAATTTCATGGTCGAGGCTTCACCTATCATCAATCCCGAACAACAGTCTGAGATCGTAGCGTATATGCAACCAACAACTTCTATGCAACAGTCCCATGAGCCCGATGGAAACCAAATTTGGTTTCTATATTTCGACGGTTCTAAGTCCAAAGAAGGAGCTGGTGCAGGCTGCATTATTATCGATCCGGCAGGTAATAAGACATTAATGGCTTGTAGACTAGAATTTGAATGTACTAACAATACTGCAGAATATGAGGCTTTACTGCAAGGTCTCAGAAAAGCTCTGGATATGAACATTCAAAACTTTGTTGTATTTGGTGACTCTGAAATAGTGGTTAGACAGGTAAGAGATTCTATACATTGTCTTTCCCTGCATCTCAAAAGTTACCAGTCTGAGGTATGGATTTTAATGAAAAAAATTTATGCTTTCAATATAAATTCCATTCCTAGATTAAACAATGTTGAAGCAGATTTATTAGCTAATGTAGCCTCTAAACTTCTTCCTGCAGAAGGCTTGTCCCCAGACACTTTCTCCGTCAAGCTATTGCTTCAACCATCTGTTCCTGACAATATCACAAACTGGAGAGTATTTGACGATGATCAGCAGATCATTAACTTTCTTCACATGGAAGAAACCTTTCAAGGCACAGTGATAGATGAACGCACGCATGACGACAATTTGCACGACTTTACGGTAATACCTGATCCGAAATCTCCTGAAGCTCTGTCGGATATGGTAAATTCCATACCCAAATCTATATTTAGATTAGAGAAGTTTTATGATTTTGAAGATAAATTTTAAAAGACGGTCAATTGTAAAACTAATAGTTCCTCGTTGTCTTATGAAAAATTGAACTTAGGAACTGATGAAAAACCTCAATGCATTAATCTAGGATTGGGATGTTCTCGACAAGAAAAAGTTGCATTCATTAAATTATTCAAAGAATTTAAAGATGTCTTCGCATGGACGTATGATGATCTTAAAACATTCGATCCTAATATCATACAGCATGTCATCCCAATGAAGCCCCAAACCTTACCCTTCCAATAGAAATTGAGGAAAATCCATCCTAAACTTGAACCGACCGTTCAATTTTTTTTTATTAAACTCCTAAGTGCTAAAATAATTTTTCCTATTAGACACACTCAATGGGTGTCCAACCTTGTCCCAGTTCGGAAGAAAAATGGGGAAATCTGACTCTGTGTCGATTTTTGAAACCTCAATAGAGCGTCTGACAAAGACAACTATCATGTCCCACCCATGGAACAGATCCTTCAACAGGTATCTGGTTCCGAGAGGCTATATTTATTGGATGCTTTCTCTGGATACAACCAAGTCCTGATGTCTCCACCAGACCAACTCAAAACTACCTTCCGTACCCCGTGGGGCACTTATGCTTATCACAAAATTCCCTTTGGATTGATTAATGTCGGTGCTACCTTTCAGAGAGCAATGGACATTTCTTTTCGAGGCTTAATCAATCAGTCCTTCATAGTTTACTTAGATGATGTGACTATATTTTCAAAAAACAAAAACGATCATCTAACTCACTTACGAGCCGTCCTGCTGCGATGTCATAAATACGACATCTCCTTGAACCCCAAAAAGTCCATCTTTGCAGTAGAATAGGGTAAACTCCTAGGATTCATTGTGTCTAGTGACAGGATGATTATTGACCCCGAAAGGACTCAAGTCATCGCTAAACTTCCCCCTCCTACATCTAAAAAATCAATGCAGTCTTTCTTAGGCCAAATTAACTTCGTGAGAAGATTTGTCCCCAGCTTCTCTGAAATGGTCAGACCCTTACAAAACCTGATTAAGAAAGACACCCAATATCATTGGGGTCTCCCAGAAAACCAAGATTTTAATGCAATAAAGAAGGCCATAATAGACGCTCCGTCTCTCATGAGCCCTGACTTCTCTCAAGATTTTACACTCTATACTTTTGCCTCTGATCGTTCCTATGCCTCCGTCCTAACTCAGAAGAATGTCGAGAACAACGAAGTACCCATCGCCTTTATGATCTCTGCTTTCAAAGGTGCCGAACTTAACTACCCAGCGATTGATTGACAAGCCTATGATGTTTTCAAAGCAGTGAAGCATTTCAGGTCCTATCTTTTGAAGTCAAGAACGAAAGTCATTGTCCCCTACCCTGCCGTAAGGAACTTGTTAGTGCAGAAGGAGTTAGGAGAGAAGAGAGCCAACTAGGTCACCTCCTTGCAGGAGTATGACCTAGAAATCACCCCAGCTCAGATTGTGAGAGGCCAAGGGTTGTGTAAGTTCGTTGTTGATTCGGAAACAGGACAACAAGAAGATAGTGATATGTCAAACCTAGGACAAAGAGATCAAAGCCTAATCTGTTGTGCACAAAAACTTGTTAGTCCTTGGTACGACGATATAAGATTTTGTCTTGAACATGGATCAGCACCCCGTCACCTTGACCCCGCCAAGAGAAGAGTGTTGAGACTAAAGTCCACCTCCTTTCATATGGTTACCAATATCCTATTTCATCAGAGTTTCGGCGGCATACTGATGCGTTGTCTCGAAAAAGACGAAGCAGAAAAAGTCTTGCTCGAGTTGCATGCAGGAGAAGCTGGTGGCCACTTCGGTGGTGATACCACTGCTCATAAGGTTTTGAGAGCTGGTTATTACTGGCCCACACTGTTTAGAGACACCCATGCCTTATGTTGTAAATGTATCATCTGTCAGAAAGCATCAGGGCGATTGCAAAAACCAACCTTTCCCTTGCAACCTGTTTCAGTAGATTCTCCTTTCCAGCAATGGGGCCTTGATATCATAGGTCCTGTTAACCCTCCGTCCTCGCAACAACAAAAGTATATTATGATAGCCACATATTACTTTACTCGATGGTCTGAGGCTGCTGCGCTAAGAACTGTCAACACCAGTCAGGTAATTTCCTTTCTAAATTCGAATATCATCACTCGTTTCGGTATCCCTGATTGTCTGGTCTTTGATAATGCTTCATACTTTTCTTCTCTTGAGATGAGCGAGTTCGCTTTGGAAAAAGGAATTAATCTGAGGTACTCTGCTAGTTACCACCCCTAGGGAAATGGATTAGCAGAATCAACAAACAAGAATTTAATCAAAATAATCAAGAGAACTGTGGCTAAAAATCACAAGAATTGGCATAATGCATTGTTGAACGCACTATGGGATGATAGGGTAACGCCAAAATCCGTTGTGGGTAATTCCCCCTTTTTTCTCGTTTATGGTAGAGAAGTAATTCTGCCACCTCACATTCTTCTTCCCATACTTCATTTGTCACAAAAAGTCCAATAAGAAGATTTCCCCCCTTTAGAAAACCCAATTAACGCTTTGATGAAGCTAGAAGAAGTAAGAGCCCAAGCTAAGTGTAAGTTAGATCAACATCAACAATTGGTTAAAAGTTGGTTCAATTCTAATTCTGCTTCTGGTAGGAATTTTGAAGTAGGTGATCTCGTCTTGAAGTGGGACAAACTGCATGAGGGAAAGGGATAGCACACAAAATCTCAAAACTTATGGCCTCGACCATTTTTAATTGCTGAAAAGTTGGGTCCTAGTTCTTTTCGATTGCAGAATCTTGAAGGGCAGCTTGACACCTACCCGGTGAATGGCCAAGCCCTGAAAAGATACTTTGCTTGATAACTACCCTTGTATATTATGTAAATATTTCACTTTTGTTTACATCTTCGTTTGCTTTCTGTTTTGATTTTGATTTGAATTTATCAGTTTTTTGTGATTTTTGAAAAATACACATACCTGTACACTGAGCTATTCAGACAAAGAGGATAAGAAATTTTCTTCGCTGAAATAATTTCTGAAAAATTTGTACAAACATCAATGATAGATTGCTGAAATTGATAATCTGTGTTGGAATTTTATTTTTTTGAAAGAAGTTTACTAATTTCAATCTCTGAGCAAAGTTTGTCATGATCATCTATTATATTTTTACGCTGTCCCTTTTCCGTAAAGGAATGACTCAAAAGATGTCTCCCTGTCATAGGAAGTTGTTTTTATAAATAAAACATCTCTGGAGCTGAATAAAGGACGGTTCTAAAAAATTATGATGAGGTCTGAAAAAATATGTTAAAATATCAAGATTTTCATCGTCACCCCGCTCAGCTATATACCTATGAAAAACAAAATAAAAAATTATTAATAAGAGCTGTGGGAAGTGCTTGTAAACCCACCGGGATGCTGAACAAGTCTGCTGGTAGCGGGTAAATACATGCATGGCGCCAAGACAACTTCTTCGGGGTACTGAACAGGCCCGTTGGCAACGAAGCAATGTCGGGTATATGAAAATTTGTAAAAAAGAAAGAAACCTCTTTAATGTCCTTTATTCTAATCCATAACTTCTTAAACAGGATACGGATGTCAGAGTGGGTTAAACGACAACCCTGTCGAGGCTATGGACGCCTGCTGGCAGCAGTGGCCATGCTAACAATATTGGAGATTTTATCTTTAATATCGTGACTTCCTGATCTTAACACTATTATTAGTTTTCATCTTTTGAAACACTGCTGGAAAAGATGGTTAATGATGATGTTTGTACGATTTTCTGGTTGTTATTTTTGAGTTGAAATTTTCTTGGATATCCTAATCTGAATTTGTTTTTTTTGACAGAGATAACTGCTTCTACCAGTGTGTCGCCATTGTTGGCAGCCAATTCACTTTTTCTATTATCCTATAAGATGCCTACACCTATGTCTTGCAAACATCAATTTTTCATCGCAATTTTCAAATCTATGACATTTTCATTTCTTGCGACATTTACACACTTGTTTTCGTTTTGTTTTCACGACTGTAAGTGTGAAAACTTCTTCTTTCGAAGTCACAATTTGATCACTATCTGAACTGTCATGATCTTTTTAATTGATGTGCCTACTGCACTTACCTTTTTCTATCATTATGTAGCTGGAAGAACTTTCGAACCTTGCTCATTGGTCATTCTTATATTGATTATGTGATTGAGTTCCATTGATTTTGCAATACATTAACATTCGGATTTGAACTTTATTTGACTTGCCTGATCATTGATTCTATGAAAATGCATAAGGGTTATGATTGATTTTTCTTTTTATATATATATGATATAATCCTTATGGTAATCTTTTTATAACTTTTGGCTTGTCAATTATATGAATATCGTTTGGCACCTTGGCAAAACTTTTGATTATATGCATTGGCACATAGTTGATTTTGGGGTTTTGTTTTGTATATCGGATGTTTAAACACTATGGATTAACGTTTGTGTGCGTTGGTACATTGGATTTCATTGGTTGTACACATGACTTAATGTTTGAACTATTATTATGGAGTGAATAGCTAGGAAACTTAGTGGTTGTACTTTGGTAATGAATATTATGCATGGCAGACTCCACCACCCTCGCATGCGCGCATTTATGCTTATCCCTTTTTTGCTCGCTCATTGTTGTTGGTTCAGATAGCTTTGTTACTGAGTGTGTTGGTGAATTCAAACCCTTCCCTTACCATGCATTCAGCTCCATGGCCCCAGTCGTGAGAGTTGAACCCAATGGAAACCAGGCCCTGTTGATGTTTGACAATGCCCGCCAAGATTTGGCAGACAGTGGATGGCTTACCTTCGTGAAACATTTTGAGGGTTTTAACCTTTGCGTAGCTCAACAGTTTGCCATGAACTTCGATGGCTGTCGATCCAAGGTAGGCGATGTACAGTTAGAGATTGATGAACAGTTCATCAGCTCGACTACGGGGTTATCTACTTCTGGAAAGCGTTGGTTTAAGAATTGCAAGGTTGAGGAAGTGTCATGGACATTGTTGTTTCAATCGCGCAAAATCACCTCCTGTGATAGAGGTATGCTCGTGACTATGCTTAAACAATGATGGCACGATTTGTTAATGATAATCAAGCAGTTCGTGACCTGCGAAGGTCGATACGGGTTAGTGTTCCTCTACCACCTGCCTCTATTGATGATTTTTATAGGGTATCCTCTAAACGTGTCGTTCTATTTTCATCCGATCTTGTATAAGATGTCTAAAATGTTTAAGAGGCACAAGGCTGATAACAGCTTGTTTCATCATGGGCTTATTAAGCTCATCGTTGTTTATCATTTGAGTTTGCTTGGTGACAGTTGGAAGGCTTTCATCGCCCGTAATGGCTTTGAAGACACCGATCCTACACAGGTTGATAAACCTGTGGTAGTTGAAACAAAAGTCGAACCGCCGGTACCCTTGCACCTCCTACTGCCTAAACCCTCAGCCTACCCTCCTATCGACTTACCCGACACTTTAACTAAGAGTGCAGAGGCCATTAAAAATCTTATGAGCAAGAAGCCCAAAGCCGACCTTACTGCAAATGTTAAAGGGAAAAGGAATGCACGTTTGATTTCATGGATGGCAAGGAACAAGCCAAAACCCCCTGTTAAGCCAAACCCTATCGTCTTGAGTGAGGACTCTGATTCGGAAGTTGAGCGTTTCTTGGCCAGCGAATACCCCTACTCGCAAGGTTTGTGTGTCGAACCCTCATATGATTTTGTATCAAACCTACCCCCCTGCCTAAAGGATGACCCTAATTACCCAGGAATTAAGTTGGCTTGTGAAACCCTCGGTCATTTGCCCAAGCCCTCGCCTGCTCTGTCTAAACCTACACAGTCACCTTGTGATCAGTGCAATTCATGGTTAGAGCGGTATTATATTGATGTTCCTATACTCCAGTCAAAGATTCAATATTTGGAAAACCAGATTGCCGTGCTAACTAGACAAAAAGCCAAGCTTCAAGCAGTGGATAAAAAACAAAAGACAATTGGCTCCACCTTGTTTAAAAACTTGGAATTAGCCACGGCTGTTGTAAATTCCAAGTTGGCATAATCAAGCAGTCTCGTCACTACACAGGTATGAAAAATTTGATATCATTTGTTTTGTAAATAATCTAGATTGATATAACGATTTGAATTCAGTTTTAAACGGTTCTATTCAAATCCTGAATGGCTCTGTTATATTGTATGCATTCTATATATAGCTTTGCTTTGAATAAAAAGAAGTTTTGATTCGATATGCGATTTGATTATTCCCAGTATAGAAATCAATAGATTTTGATTGGATTTGAGTGATCTTCGTTTGAATTTGTTTGATTGTTTGCCTTCAAATGAATTGGTTTGTATCCGATTTGAAAAGGAAAATTTTCATATTCAGTTTAGAACACAATCTTGCTCGGATTTGATTTGGTTATCATCCATGTGTTATGGTTAGTAAATGATTTGATTGAGTGTTATTCAATTTCATTACCATTGGTATGCTATGGCTGGTAAATGTTTTTGGGAAGATACTTGTTACGATGCTGTGTCATGCGATGTTCTATATTTGATTGAGTCGAGTTTAGATTATAATTGATGCTCTATTTAAATTTGTGAAATGAATTGGTCGAACCCTAATATGATTGGTTTGATTGAAACGATTGTGATCAAAATTAATCGATCTCGTTTGCTTACTGTGCAATGGTCAACGATCGAAATCTATACAGTTAACGATCGAAATTTTGTTATGAGTCAATTATCGTTTGGATTCGTTCACAGCCTAATTCATTTGCTATACAGTTATCATGATAATCCTGTTTGATTCACAGGTGTAACGAAAGGTTTGCGATTTGTTTTGTTTTCGATTGAATATCAAAACGGCTTCATAATAGATGGATTTGATTTGTTGAAGAACGATTATGATGCTGCTACATATGATTTCATTTACCCGACTTATGACAATGATTGAAAACAGAGTATTTCTATCCTTGTATTCGATTAAATCATATGAATCTTTCGCTATATCGTTACAACTATAACGATTGGAAAATGATTCTATTGGATTGGGTCGTATCTTTTGTTTAAAAATCTCATACGATATGTTTGATTATCAGTTTCAATTGGATATGAAACAATCTTATTACTTTTGGATTATGACTCTGTGGACCCGATTTTATGGTAACAAAACAACAGAGTATTCCAATCTCTGTGTTCGGTTGAATCATTTTTTATCCTGTTCAATGTTGAATGATAAAATCATTTTAATCTCAAATGCTTCATTTTAAAATGGTTATTGGAAGATGATTGAATCTAATTCTTTTAAAAGATTTTGAATCGATTCTGATTCTGATTCTGTATCTTATTTTAGACTAGCTACAGAATCAGATGATTCTCTAGCTAAGTCTATAGAGTTAGATTTTTATTTCTTTTATTAATAAAATATCTCTCTAACTTGTCTATTTTTGACCTGTTTCAGGTGAATTCGAAATTGAATTGGATTTGATGGACAATTTAGAGGATATTTAGATATTTTACTTGCATTTTAGTTTCCTAGTTTAGTTGAAATTGGGAATATCTTCCCAGATTTTTGTAAACAGTTTTAACTTCCACAGGGAGGTTCTACCCTGTGGAAAAACTTATAAATACTTATTATTTTTGTAATAATATCATCCTCATTGGTGGGAGAACAAGGATATGGAATTTTAATACAGACTGAGACAAAAATTGATGTTCTTCTACAGCTTTAGCTTTTCATAATATCAATATTTTGTTTCATGTTTATGTGTATCGATTTGCATTTGGTTAATGAATACTTTAGCTATCTTAGTCTTCTGCAAATGATATAATTTAATCCATATAATTCATATCTAAGTTCCTCTAGTATTTAAAAACATAGCAATTACTTGATTCAGTTTGTGAATGACATATTTYTGTTCTTCATTAATTGGATTATTAAGTATAAGTTTTTGCATAACAGGTTTCCCTTATTGCAAAGATTTATAAATCATATAATTGTTATGATTTTTTATGTCTTGTTTGTCCTGTAAACAAACTTAAAGAGCATTGCAGCTTATCGTTTACGAGAAGCTTTTGGATCATCCGATGCAAGTTTCCTTCCTCCGACCAGCTTCGAAGTCATCTTACACAGGACAAATCTGGAGCGTTTCCAGGTGAGTTTGTTATTTATTTGTTTAGTGTATTTACTAGTAGTTAAGTTTAGATATAAGTTTAGTTAGATATATGTGTGTTTAGTATATTAGATCGTTTAATTTCAGTAAGTTTTATTTCTTGTTTATAAAATCAAAAAATCAACAAAAACATCTCTCGCTGTCTTAGGGCAGAATATTCATGAGTTTTGCAGGTTTTAATTAAATCTGTAAATTGTCTATATTGTACATTTTGTGAATAAGTGATATTGCAGTTAGTAGTTAGATAGTTGATTAGAGTTAGTATAATATTAATTAGTAGATT
>ML777542.1:482240-583983 GCA_009831015.1 Picea engelmannii
ATGATTCAGACACTTGCAGACTTAGAGGTAAAATATACTGCACCGATCCCAATTCATTGTGATAACACAAGTTCCATCAGTGTGTCTAAAAATCCTGTCCTCCACTCCAAGACAAAACATATTCCCATAAAATATCATTTTCTAAGAGAGCAGGTCACCAATCAGATTGTTTAGGTCCATTACATTCCCACTACAGAACAAATTGCAGACATCTTTACTAAGCCCCTAGACAAGACACCATTTGAATATCTCAGACAGAAGTTGGGTGTCATTTCGTTTCACACCTAAAAGAGTCCATCGTGTTAGGGGGAGAGTTGTATTGTTTGATTATCTAATGCCTCCTAAATTTACTGCAATAGCTCAGGTGGAGCATGTCTCTTCTTTGACATTGATTTCAAAGGGGGAGAAAATAATTCTGGTGGGGTGCCTTAGTTGCCATCAATGCCAAAGGGGGAGATTGTTGGCAAATATTTAACATGTAGTGTATGCTTTTCATTGATGGCAAGTACAACAGTGAAGATGGCAGGATCAGAATGTGCATCGATGGACAAACAAGAACAACGTAGGCTCAGGAGGAATTAGCGTAGAGTCGAAATTCTTCCAAGTAAAAAGGATGTGTAATCTTGGAGAAGAAGTGTCGTTGATCATTGGATCCCATCCAAAATTCCCGACAACATGAGGGCCGTCAGATCTGAATAAAAACAAGAAGAGTGCGCACTGAAGAGGAGGATAGATCTCAGGCGTTAGATCTAAGCGCAAGATCTGACCACCATTGGATCGGGGAAAACCTGCACGGTGTTTAAAGTGAAAGGAGAAAATGGGCTCACAAAATCTCGAAAGCAGGAGGAGCGTCCATCTCAGGGGATTATGTGGAATATTGATCTGACTCCCTGTCAGAGTTTTGAGGATCGCGAGTTGGAGATGTCAAAGAATATTGACATCAAGAACCCCGAAATCGCGATGTGTGAAATCTTGACTGAACCTGAACTGTCAGATCAAGATGTGATCTAGACCGTCGACCCAAATCACATTAGCAGACCACGTCATCTAGGGACACGTGGCACAATCAGGTAATGACAAGTGTCAGACTGATTCAACATTTCAGGCACATGTAATTCATGAATCGGAGTGACACATGGCAGTATTCAACACGTGTCAATCCTCGTATTACATTAGCAGATGGACACCACATCGGGGTTTCGAGGATCGCGAGTTGAAGTTGTCAAAGAACATTGACATCAGGAATCTCGATTTCGCGATATGCGAAATCGTGATTTAATCGCAGCCGTTGAATAGAGATCAGATCTGGACCGTTGATTTAACTCATTGTCGGAGTTTCGTAAATCAGGACTTTGAAGTGACAAAAACACTTGAAAAAAAGAATGTCGATTTTGCGATATGTGATATTGCGATGCAATCGTAGCCATTGAATCGAGAATGAATCTAGACCATTCATTATAGCTCGTGTCGGAATTTCACGAATCGCAATATCAAGAGGAAAAGAAAAAAATGCAACAAGAATATCGATTTTGCGATATGCGATATCTTGATCCAATCGTAGCCATTGAAACAAGTTCATATATGGACTGTTGGTTCAACTCCGTGTCGGAGTTTCGCGAATCGCAATATGGAGAGACAAAAACAAAGTAACTTGAATTACGAATTTGTGATATGTGAAATCGCGAAAGCACCTTATGCATATGGCTGTGGTCACAGCCCTTGGTCACGGGAAGAGAAGGAGTCCGTCCAGATAATCTCCATATCATAGTTTCATGGATCGCGAATTCAAAAGGCAAAGAACACAATGCAACAAGAATGTCGATATCGCGATAGGGGAAATCGCGATGTAATCTAAACCATCAAATCAAGTGTTGATAGAAGGGCTACTGATGCACGACACAGTGAAACTACCATAAACCATTGATGGCGTCTGCTAGAGAATTCGAAGAGACCCCTGTGTGATCGCCAGAGGAGATGAAGAGCTCCAATCTTCGTCCAAGTGAAGAAAGACTATTCTTAGAAGGGATTGACAGATGGATGAGTGTGGAAGCTTGTAACTAAAATAGAGAAGGTGAGATCGACTGTCACAGAGAAAACGAAGAGTCTCAACTACCAGAGAGGCTGAGGAATCTCAACATAACATCCATTGATGTTGAACGCGTGGGAAAACGGCCAGAGAAGCTGAAGAGTCACGATGATAATCAGACAGAGAACTCGAGAGGTGGAGGATAACGGTGCAGAGTCAGCATGCAAAGGCATTGTGAACACTGCATGAACAAGGTGCACAGAAGCTATAAATACACAGTACAGAGAAGATATGTGGTTGTCGTTGCTGCAGGAGTTTGATGCGGTTGTTGTTGGTGAAGGTGATTCATGTGTGAAGAAGTAGGATATTGCAGCAGCTGAATAGCACAAAAGAGAAACTATGTAGTGAATGCACATGGTGCACAGAGCATAAAAAGCAGAAGAACAGAAAACGCAAGTGATGTGAGAAGAAAGGAAATGAGGCAGACAAAGAAACTAAATGCAGCAGAACAGTGATAAGTCAGGTAAGCCATCGTTGAACATCATATCACTGTAATAAACTCAGTAGCAAAGATTTATATTTCAGGGTGGTTGGGAGGAGCTAGGGAGGACTAGTGTCCTCAAAGGTTCAGGTGGGTGCTTGAACACAGGGAGTTGGTTCTTCCTTCTAGTTGGTGCTAGAGAAACTAGGGAGTTGGTTCTTCCTTCTAGTTGGTGCTAGAGAAACCAAGGAGTTGGTGCTTCCTTCTAGTGGGTGCTAGAGAAAACAAAGAGTTGGTGCTCTCAGCAAGTTGCAGCTTGCAAAACTGAGGTTGTAGCCTCACTATGAGTTGGTTCTCATATGTATGATACTGTAAAGAATGTAACTATTACTTATCATATAAAGAAAAAGAGGGTTTTTCCCTGTATGGGTTTCCTTGGAAAATATTTGTCTCTGTGTTTTCTCATAAACGTGGCTAATGTTGAATATGCCAGTGTTTATTTCCCTGCATTATTATGATCATCATTCAGTGTTTTTGCAAAGAGTTTTAAAAGAACCATAATTTTTTAAGCACGGTAACAATTGATTCACCCCCCCCTCTCAGTTGTCTAACAATGTCACCCGGGGTTATAGCTTCAAAGACAATCGCCTAATCCAAAAGTATTAAGTACAAAGGATCAAGGATGAATTTTATGTGTTATTTATAATAATGCAAAAGAAGTAAACTTAAACAAAGTTACATGAATATGTACATAAATTATCCAAATGTATACATGGATATCAGAGAAAAAAAATGAACCAGATCATCAAAACACATGTGTGAGACTGAAACAATAATACGATTTTTCATTTATTTCATTCTGAGATACAAAACTGAGTTCTCTCTACAAACCCCTGCGAGGGTAGGGACCAAAATCAAATTTAGAAGCCTTCAATGGGCACCATACAAAAATGCTCTGACAATCAAGAAGAAAATTGAAGCTAAATATCTGGATCATCTTGCGACAAAACATTGTCACTTGACTCTGCAAGATACTCTTTATCAGTCATGAAACTCAATTCATGCGCAAACAAAAATACAGAGACTGCCAAATATAAATCATACACCTTCAAAACAAGCTGCTGAAATATGTGATTCGGTTTTTGAATCATGCTTCCTTCATAAGACCATGTTTTCATCAAGAGGATTAAGCTTTCTTGTAAAATTAGAATGAATGAAATTTAAAAGTATCTCACTAGTATAGAGCAAACCTTATGGTTGTATTTCTCCTTCTAATCTCTCCCTTTTTTCTCTTCTTCTCATTGAGATTTTATTCCTCCTTAATAAGTTAGGGTAGTTCAACTACCTTTATTTATTTAATTCAAATTAACTTAACTATTTAGTTTGAGACAAATAAATAATAATAATATATAAATAAGGGTCTTAAAAAATAACTAAATAGGTGGGACCCCTTGTGACTTCCAATTATTTCCTTTTATAATCATGAAGACATGAAATATAAAAAATCAATTACTAGATTTCGAATATATCCTCCTTGTAACTCCCATTTTCAAAATTATGACCAAATATTTTAAATATCATCCCAATATAATCTAATCATATCCAAAAAGTATTATGTCCATGATGTCCCAAAAAGAATGTCTAAAAATATGCTTGTTGTCCAAAATTTTATCAAAGTAAAAATATTGTCTTCAACATATAAAACAACACTAATCATCATAAAAATCCATATTTTATATGAGAGGAATTAGGCCTCTTCTCACTGTTGTCCCCTTTTGATTTTTCAGTGGCAAACTTTGACTGGTTAGAGCCTTGAGGATGAACTGCACTAATAACATGAGAACAATCATCCTTAAGATCAAGGCGAGAGGAGACCGATTTGGAAGATTTCTTGGATGAGCTAAAGTAAGTGGCTATTTATTTTCTCTTGTCCTGCATAGCCTCGGGGACATCTGTTTTTAATCTTTTGCTGGCATGTGATGACTGCATGGGAGAGATAACATAGGTGACTTAGGAATTTGGATTAATCGGTGGTGGTAAAGGTAATGATGCAGTGGGAAAACCGTGGTGGTGAACAACAGGTTGGTGGACAATCTCTTTCCAAGCATCGTTGGTGGGTGGTTCTGATCACATTAGGACATGAGGAGGGAATCAGGTACCAAAAATATTTTGATGTTCTTGGAAGGGAGATCTTTCTGGTCAGGGTTGGAGGATCCCTTGGCCTACTAGGTTGAAGAACCCATCTTGGAAAAGATGGTTCAATTCCTGGGGTTTAGCATCAAAATGTATGGAGAACCGAGGTCTTTTTTGACCCCTCTGCCAATTTTCCCTACCTCTATTACCTCTACCATTACTACCTCTGCTGAAAAATCTCATCCTTGAGAAATGTTCCAATTAGTTATGAAAACTCTCGATAGTTCATGCATAAACCCTACCTAAATAAAATCAAAGGTTGGCTCTATCATTCTCAATAGAAGTGAAAACAATCAATCCATTCATCATAATACTCAAATTGATAATTAATTGCTATTGAACAGGAAATGAGAGGGTTAGTGGGAAGATGAGGGGTTGGTAATGAACGAAAAAGTGGTAGCATGGATGGGGACCAACAACGGATATTGTTCAAGCAACATCAAAACAATACTTCCATTTCCAATAAACACCAATAACTCCCATTTCTTTTTTATTATTTCTTTTGAAATGTCATTTACAATAACGGAACAAGGAATTAAAGTGAATCTGAGAAGATGGTGGCATTGTAAGGAGAGAAAAATGATATAATGAATGGGAAATGAAATGGATATTGTTCCATTAAATAAAATAACATTTAATCTTTAGAAATGACATACCCTTAATTTCCAAAAACATATTAAACTGTAGGCAACATCAGAATTGAAGACAGAATAACTTCCATTTCAAATCCAAAGCAGAGGTCCAGAACTGTTAAAATCAGCCAATTAATTCATATCTCTTCTTCTTTTATGTTTGATCAAACAACAACACAACTCATATGAAAACTATTCATAATTCTAACTATCCATGATTATATACAGAGTGCTTAGAGGAGACATGAGGAGGCTGAGAAAATAACATGACATTGAACTTTTAATATTTACATCAACCAAATTAAATTTATGTACAATAGACTAGGTTCAAGACACTTTATTTTATTAGCTGGTTTCTTTCCCTTTTTCCCAAAAATCAAATGACTCCAAAACATAAGTGAACGAAAAAAACTATAATGAATTTCTTCCTACTGTATAATCTATTTCTTTTGTTTGCAAAGTTCTTTTCGTATGATGGAGCATCAACAAAGTTATTCCATTAATTAAAAAAGACTACACTCGGTGAGCAATGGAGTGCAATATAGGCCAACAATCACTCAACATACGAGGCTTGCATCTACTTCCATATTTTCCATGTGACACACCGGGTTTGAAACCGTGGTATTCTTTTCTTTTAATCACTAAAAACAACCAAAACTCCTGCAAGTAATAAACCAATGAACCAAGAAACAAATCACTCTATTGTCGGGTAGACATATAAACTTTTAAAAACCCAAGTGCAATTTACATCAGTCATGACAAGGGATAATATTTTTTGAACAGTCAGGTGAGTGATACATCTCGACAAGCAGGGTTTGTAACATGAAACCAAAATCTCTAGTAAGACTTGACACAGTCGCTTCCAAGGTGGCCGCGGGGTAAAAAACCAATTCTACATTCATTCAAACTATTGAATGGCATCTCGTCAGGGTCACAACTCTCTTGTGAATGGAGAAAGAGGAAATAATAACCACAAAGAGAAACTAAACCCGACTGTCCCAAAAACAAAACCCTCCAGGATTATACCATGAGACATTTGTGAAAACCAAAATAATTTTTCCATGAAATATCAACAACAAGGAACAATAATAATCATCATCTATCCTGGGTGCAACCACTGAATAACTTCAACATGAAGGAGAATTAAAAAAAACAATTTGCAATATTCGAAATGCCAACCAAATTCATTTGTATAGACATAATACACATCCACCACCATATCTTTCAAAAAGTAAGCACTCTGCATACGAATTCTAAGAGCCAACATAGATATTCTATCCAGAGTGAGGCTAGAATGATGAATGGAAGGGAGAGAGTCACCATATCTGTGATTAAAGTCCTGAAAATAACCAAGGACCACCACTATTCTCCAACTCCTGAGCGAAACGGAGGAAAACTAACCAGAGCAAGAAAATGTACGACAAGGTGAGGGTGGTGAGATCAAGGTGAGTAAGAATGACATGCAGTAAATGAACGTCGCTTCTCCACCTTTCCATTAATTTCTATCAACCATAACTAGGGTGGAATACATTCAAAACCCCATTGAGCGCATTAATAAACCATATGAATCAAACATGTCACTTCCATCTTGGGACGAAACCCTCTTTTACCATAGTTTAATACCAGTACCATAATATCATATGCCCCATTTTTAATTGTAACAAATCCCTATTTGCAAGGATTGAATTAACTTCGAACACTTGTATAACTATTTCCCACATAACATAACCATTACCATGAACACAATATACCATGAATGCAATGTATTATAACCAATGCAAGTGCGAGTGTAAGTCCAAACTTTAACCATACACCAGAGCATATGTATATCAGTTATGATTGAAGTGCTTATGACTTTCTTTTATCTTTTAAATTGTCAGCCATTATAATCATCGATTGCATGTGAAAATTTGTTCGAAATTTTGTGTTTTATCAAACTATAATATGCTTAGTAAAGTCATCATGGAATGTTTCTCTCCACCATGATTCAAACAAGGGGGTCCCACCTATCTATCTATTATTTAGTATATGTATATAAATAATAAGGCATTGCAACCCATTTGCAGGAAGGGGTACTTCATTGCACTTTTGGGCGTCAACAAACTGGCGACTCCACAGGGAAATTTGTTTCTAATAGATTCAGAACTCAGAATTTTTGGTTTCACAGACTGGTAGAAGTAGATGATAGTAAAACTACTAAAAAATAATATTTATGCAACAAGGGGGAAAATATGGTTTAATGGAAATAACGAGACGAGGATTTGGGAATAACTTATGGAAAGTGGTACATATGAGGGGGATTAGTCCTGTATACATAACATTCAAACAATATGTCACATATAATACTTCTTAAATTTTAAAGGAGAATGTTTCTGATTTTCTCTTTAGATCTCAAGATGGAGGGAAGAAAGGGATAGTAGAAGCAGGGAAGAAGACAAAATCAACTATCCTACAACAATGTTGAAAGAAGAAAACAATTTTAGCTATGTCTGAAAGGAGGACATTGTGACAACTGTGTATACCTTATTTTGTATTGATCAACAATACTTACATAATGACATTGTTATGGAAAAACTGATCCAGACTTTATTTCTAATAAATTAAAAAAACAAAACAACATAAATGAAAAAACACAACAAACCAAAGTTAAAAAAAAAGAAAATAGTAAAACAAAAGACTATATACAAAAGTCACTTTAAAAAAGCATTGATAATCAGGCTGGCTCCACATAATTTTTCAAGTGGGAACCATTAGTGCTGCAAGAGAACAATCGTTCTTCCAAATCCTTTAGAAGGTATGAGTTTGCACCTAGGAAAAAAGCGATTTTAAAAGGGCCTACACATAGTTTCTAGAACTTTGAGTGTCTTCCTCTCTTAGCATGAGTTGAGTACCATAGTAGGACTTTCTCGTCAATCTTTAATTCAACAATTTTTTCTCGTGTGTTAAAATATTTTTTTACAGTTTGTTTCCTTCTCTTAATGTTCTCTAAGGAAAAATTCCTTTGTTCTTCCAAGGCTAACAATGCATTTATCCTTTGGGGAACATTGGAAGAATTTAATTCTTCAATCTATAACATCAACTGTAAGGAGGAAGGATCCAACTCAGTAGGAAGAATAACCTCTTGGCCATATGCGAGATGAAAGGGAGTACAACCTGTGCTTTCCTTGGTTGTAGTACGATCTTCCCAGAGAGCCTAAGTGAGAAGTGTGTGCCACTAGCGAGGTTTATCCTGTATGGTCCACTTGATCATCCTAACCAGGTTTTTGTTAGTAGACTCATCTTGCCCATTTCCTTGGGGATAATAGGCTAATGACGTGAAATGGTTGACCCCTAATTTAACCAAAAATTGAGTTAACTTTTCAGAAATGAAGGCTAGGCCATTATCCATAATGATCTCTAACGGAATTCCAAATCTAGAAGAGATATTAGTTTCTAGGAAAGAAATTACCTGCTCATCATATGCATGTTTAAGAGGGACATCCTTAGTCCACTTAGTAAAGTAGTGTGTGGCTGTCAAAATAAAAATATGCCAAGCAGAAGACAAAGGATTAATAGGACCAATAAAGTCCAGGCCCCATTTATAAAAAGGGAAATTTGGCAAGACAGGTTGGAAAGCCATGGCAGAAAGATGTTCTTTCCTACCAATTTTTTGGCATTTATCACAAGATATTGCGAATTTGTCGGAATATCGAATTATCGAAAGCAAGTAGTAACCATTTCTTATGATTTTAAAGGAAATAACTTTAGCAGAAAAATGGCCACCAATGTGAATGATAGAAACTTATGATCTATGAATTTCCTGTAGCAATTTATGTGCTTCTTCATCATTCACACATCAAAGTAATAAACCATCAACAAACCTTCTAAACAAGAAGTCTCCCAAAATGATATACCTGGAAAATTCGAGGCAAAGTCTTCTTCTCTGGTGAGGATCCAAGTTATCTAGGAATTTTTGATGCTGCAAGTAATACACCAGATTTATTTACCAAGGATGTTCATCTATAGAAAGATTTTGATTTTCAATATAGAATAGAGCTGAAAGAGGATTATCCTAATCATCAATTTCTTCACTTGGTTCAGGGTGTTGAGCTAAGTGAAGGGCTAAGTCTCATCCCTTGATCATTTTTTAAGTCATGATGGTTAAATCATGCTCCTAAATTTTGGCAAGCCAATGTGCAAGTTTTCCTGAAAGATAAGTTTGTGAGAGAAGAAACTTGACAGCAGGCAAAGGGACTCTTGCCTGTGTATGTTTGCCTGAAATAAAGTGGAAAATTTTTTCTATAGCCTTAACAAGAAAAAAAACATGTTTTTCAATATAAGAGTATTTGATTTCATCATTTGATAAACTCAGGCTCATGTATGCTACAGGTTTTTCGTTGTTTTGGTCATCATTCTATAAGAGGATAAAAGAAATTGCTTCCTCGGTGGAATTGGTATATATGATAAAACATTTCTCGAAATTCAGTTCCTCCAAAACCGGTGCGGAACTGATTGTTTTCTTAATCCTAAGGAAAGAATTATCGACGTCATCTGTCTAGGAAAAAGAACGATCTTGATTCAAAATATTATGAATTGGTTTAACCATGATAGCAAAATCAAGAACAAACCTATGGACAAAATTGATAATTCCCTTGAAATCTTGGACTTGTTTCTTGGAAGTGGGGGCAGGAAGGTTCAAAATCGCAATGATTCTTTCGAGGTCAATGCTTATTCCTGAATCAGAAAAAATATGACCGAGGAGCTTTCCCTTAGTAAAACCAAAAATAGACTTGGAAGGATTTAAAGAAATGCCAAATTTTCTACAACTCATGAGAAATTTTCTAAGATGACTAAAATGACCCAAATGGTTCTTTGAATAGAGAGCCAAATCATCGAGATAAACTCTGCACATCTCTTTGAAAGGTGGCACCTACATTAGACAAGACAAAAGGCATACGTTTGTAATAAAATGTGCCCCAGTGTGTAGTAAATGTGGTTTTATATCTATTAGTCCTCTTTACCTTGATTTGATTATAGCCAGAAAATCCATCGACTAATGACATCATATGTGACCCTTCAACCTGCTGTAAAATCATTTACATATTAGGGAGAGGAAAATGACCTTTGACACTCTCTTTGTTCAATGCACGGAAATCGACACATAGTCTGATCTGACCAGTAGTATTTTGAATAGGTACCAGATTTGAAACCCATTCAGAATACTTAATTGGAAATATTATACCAGCTTTCAATAATTTTTCCATCTCTTTCCTATTAGTAGCTTCGAGTGCAGGGTTAATAGGTATTTTTTTCTTCCTAACTGGTTTTACCCCTTCCTTGATAGGAATGGCATGTTGTATGAGAGTATGATCAAAACCACGAAGATCCTCATATGACCATGCAAAAGCATCTTGAAATTCATGAAGTAGTTCTATGAATTTTTCTTTTTCTTTGTCAGAGCATTGGGCACCTAGTTTAAAAATATTTGGAGGTTCGGGTGTCCCAAGGTTCAAGGAAATGGTATCACCCACTTTCCTTTTTGACTCCTCTTCCTTATGTGTCTCTTTCTTTATTACATCACTCAATGAAAATGAACTTTCGAGAGGATTCAAGCCTTTAGGAAATTTGTCATCTTCAATAGATATAATCTCTTTAGGCTTAAACGGTTCATTTTGTATGAAAGCACAAATTCCTTCATCACTCGAGAAAACTTTCCATGATTCCACATTATCAGGGATGTGAGGACGATATAGATATTGGAACATACAATCAGGTCTCTGAGGAAAAAGTTGTCGAGTAGGGGATGATGCAAACATTGCTAACCTATCAACCATTTAATTGAGTTCCCTCTTAACATGAGTGATGTTAAATGATAACATGTTTGAAATAACCATCCAAACGACTTGGGTATAATGTTTAAGAAACTTATTGCTAGGTGAATAAATTTTATGTACAAGGATCACAACAATTTCAGAATCACCAAAGACTATAAGGTGGCCACAACCAAGGTTATATGCATTTTCAATGCCTAAAAATATGGCCTCAAACTCGGTGATGTTGTTTGTGCAAGCAAATTCTAACCTATAAGAAAAATTGTGGATTTTACCTATAGGAGAATATAGAATAATGTCGACTCCATTACCTTCGTTTGAGAATGAGCCATCGAAATGCATGTGTCATGGCCCACATGCCATCATCAAAATCAATTGGTCCAAGGATAGTGTCTCCCTCATCAACAAAGATAGAGTATACTCCCAAATCTTCCTCAAGATAATTTATGTTAGGTTGGGGAACACTCTCTATATATGGTTAAATTATTCCTTCCCTTAGGACTATAATGTTATTTTCATTCTTAGGGATAGACAGATGTGTTCCATCAAGCAAAAGATATCCACTCGTGAAGGCTTGCTAGTCTCTTCCTAAAATAATGGAATAATTTCTTACTAGCATATCAATTACCTGGATACTGAGGGTTGTTCTTATTTCAGGATGTGTGCACAGAACTAAGGTTACATATTTCATTTCACCTATAGTTGATTGATGCAAACTGTTATAACAAAGCATGCTTCTATAATTTTTGTTAGTGCATGATAAGCCAAGATCTTCCATTATAATTTTTTACATTACACTTGGACCAGACCCAACATCAATTAGGAAACAATGATCTATTGTATCCATAATTTTTACAGAAATATAAAAATGGGGATTTTATACAGGTTTCCTAAAATTATTTACACCTATTTTATTTACAATTGAAACCTCTTCTTTTGACTCTTCAAAAAGATTGGCTATAGTAGAAACTTTACCTTCCATGAAATTCTTGAGATGCTTTTGTTGTTCAGGGATGACAACCATGTCCAAAAGAGTAGCATCAGCCTTCATATTAGCCAATTGGTTAAGGATGTTGTATTTAGAAGAGGGAAGAGGGGAAAGAATTCCTTGATTTTTCAAAACTCTGACAGTTTGTATATAAGTGCTCTAGGAAGACATGTGAGAAGGATCATAATTACCCTTGGCTGTGTAAGATTTGTTCCTTGTATTTATTCTCATCACATCCTCTGTTTCAACCCAATCTAGAACCGCGATGGTGGCATTGGGATTTTTCCAAAAATCTTATCTCTAGCATTTTTCTTAACTTCACAAGTACTTTCTTCATGATTTTCTTCACATAAGTTACATCAATTGTGTGACATATTGTCCTTTGGATGAAAATTATTTTCATTAGTATTCCTAAAAGGAACTGAGGAAGAAGAAGATGCGATAGGGGTGGGCGAAGAAACACTTCCCTTTAATTCATAGGCTATCATCCTATTGTTCATATCTTGCACGAGTTGTAGGACGACAAGCATATATGTTTTCTTGACTGAGTCCCCTTTAGGGAGACCCATTTTTTCGATTCGCTCCTCATATTCTAAACAAGTATGAAGAGAAGAACCAAAATTTTCAATAGCCTTTTCTTCAAGTCTATGATGATAAGGGGAAGGTAGTGCATTATAATAATGCGTGAAAGCGGCTTGATTTTGAGGACGGATTAGTTCATAAATTTGATTGTATAACTTGGTGAAGCGAAGGTTAAAATACTTAATGGGTTCACCATATTTATAAGTGATATTTTTGTATTCCCTTAACTTCTTTGTCAGACTTTTGGACTGTACATAAGTGGAATTGAACCAATAAACCAACTCTTCCCACATGGAAATAATTTTGGGAGGGAAATCAAAGAAATTTGCCACAAATTTCCATTCGAGGGAGTTGACAAATAGACACATGCAAGTGTCTTTATCGTTAGCCCCGATGTTATGACAAGCATTAGAAAATTATACTAGGTGTTCATTTGTAGTAGCAATATTATTTCTTGAGAACATAGGAAGATTCTCCTTAAACTTCAGAAATAGGTGAGTAGCGGGTGCCAGATTCAAGGGAGAAGACACATTCCATGGAGTGGTCATAGCATCTTCCTCGAACTGGAAAAGCCCATATTTCTTTATCACTTTAGTAGGATTGGTAGTGGATTGAACAAGGATTTGATGGATGTATATACTACCAATTACTAACGAAGCGGAAGGTTGAGAAGAGGAGGCACCCTCCGGTTACACTACCACTACCTACAGATGTCATGTTGAAGGTAATAGGTATAGGTGATGAAGGTGAACTAGCAGAATCAAACAAATTTCTCCTTAGAGAACTTTCTTGGGTTGACATAACGATTTTCCTTCTTCCTATTTCAAAAATAGGAGTAGTTTCAGGGGACAATCCTCTTCTTTTTTGAGAAATGCGAGGATTTGATGAAATGAAAAGAAAAACCAAGGATTTAGGAAAAGAGAGGTTACTACTGATTTCTAGGCTTCCTTTTCCTGGCTTCCCAATGTTCATGGATACTTATATCTCTTTCAAATACTTCCCAAGAGTGTTCAAGTTCAACACAAGTACTAGCAATTTATAAAATAGTGTTGAATAAGGTCAAAGCAATGCTAGTTTTTTCATTAATACCATTTCCAATATCAGGATGTCTTGTAACAAGTAATGTCATGGAACTAAAATCAAACAAGGAGTACCTAGACAAAAAAAAAAAATTGAAGATAATCGTGAATACAATCAACTAGAGAGACATGGAATATCTCCTAATTATGGTCACCAAATAAATGTTGAGGAAAAGGTATAGAAAACCTTACTCAAGAATTTTCAGATCTTTCCTGGCTAAGACAAGATAGTTGGGAATGCCACTTGGGGTTTATAGCCTCAAAGACATTCACCTAATCCACAAGTATTAAGTACAAAAGATCAAGGATGAATTTTGTGTGCTATGTATAATAATTCAAAAGAAGTAAACTTAAACAAAGTTACATGAATGTGTACATAAATTATACAAATGTATACAAGGAGATCAAAGAAAAAGAATGAACCAGATCATCAAAACACATGTGTGAGATTGAAACAACAATATGATTTTTCATTTATTTCATTATGAGATACAAAACTAAGTTCTCTCTACAAACCCCTCCGAGGGTAGGGACCAAAATCAAATTTAGAATCCTTCGATGGGCACCATACAAAAATACTATGAAAATCAAGAAGAAAACTGAAGCTAAAGATCTAGATCAACTTGCCACAAAATGTTGTCACTTGACTCTACAAGATATTCTTTATCAATCATGAAACTCAATTCATGCACAAACAAAAATACACAGACTGCCAAAGATAAATCATACACCTTCAAAACAAGTTGTTGAAATATGTGATTCGGTTTTTGAATCCTGTTGCCTTGAATAAGACCGTGTTGTCATCAAGAGGATTAAGATTTCTAGTAAACTCGGAATGAATGAAAGTTAAAAGTATCTCACTTGTATAGAGAAAACCTTATGGTTGTAGTTCTCCCTCCAATCTCTCCCATTTATCTCTTCATATCATTGAGCTTTTATTACTCCTCAATAAGTTAGGGTAGTTCAACTACCTTGCTTTAGTTAAGTCAAATTAACTTAATTAAATAGTTTGAGACAAATAAATAATAAAAAATATATATAAATAAGGATATTAAATAATAACTAAATAGGTGGGACACCTTGTGACTCCCAATTATTTCCTTTTATAATCATCAAGACATGAAATATAAAAAATAAATCATTAGATTTCGAATATATCCTCCTTGTAACTCCCATTTTCAAAATTATGACCAAATATTTTAAATATCATCCCAATATAATCTGATCATATCCAAAAAGTATTATATCCATGTTGTCCCAAAAAGAATGTCTAAAAATATGCTTGTTGTCGAAAACTTTATCAAAGTAAAAATACCATCTTCAACGTATAAAAAAACACTAATCATCATCAAAATCCATATTTTCTATGAGAGGCATTAGGCCTCTTCTCTGTCTTGTCCCCTTTTGATTTTTCAGTGGCAGCCATTGACTAGTTAGAACCTTGAGGATGAACTGCACTAACAAAATGAGAACAATCAACCTTAAGATGAAGGTGAGAGGATACTGATTTGGCATATTCCTTGGATGAGCTGGAGTCAGTGGCTATTTGTTTTCCCTTTTCCTGCACAGGCATGGGGACATCTATTTTTAATATTTTACTGGCACATGATGATTGCACAGGCGAGACAGCATGGGAGACTTGGGAATTTGGATTAATCGGTGGTGGCAGTGGTGGGAAAGGTAATGATGTAGTGGGCCAACCGTGGTGGTGAACAACAGGATGGTGGAAAATATCTTTCCAACCATCGTTGGCGGGTGGTTCTGGTCACATTGACACATGAGGAGGGACTCAGATACCATAAATATTTTGATGTTCTTGGAAGGGAGGTATTTCTAGTAGAGGTTGGAGGATCCCTTTTCCTACTAGGTTGAAAAACCCAACATGGAAAATATGGTAAAATTATCGGGGGTCAACATCAAAATATATGGAGAACTGAGGTCTTCTCTGACCCCTCTGCTAATTTCCCCTACCTCTATTACCTTTGCTGAAAAATCTCATCCTGAAGCAATGTTCCAATTAGTTATGAAAACTCTTGACAGTTCATGCATCCACCCTACCTAAATAAAATCAAAGGTTGTCTCTATCATTCTCAACAAAAGTGAAAACAATCAATCCATTCATCATAATATTCAAATCAATAATTAATTTCTATTGAACATGGAATGAGAAGGTTATTGGGAAGATGAGGGGTTGGTAATGAACAAAAAAGTGGTAGCATGGACAGGGACCACCAATGGATATTGTTCAAGCAACATCAAAACAATGCTTCCATTTCCAATAAACATCAGTAACTCCCATTTCTTTTCTATTATTTCTTTTGAAATGTCATTTACAATAACAGAATAGGGAATTAAAATGAGTCTAGGAAGAGGGTGTGCTTGTAAGGAGCGAAAAATGATATAATGAATGGGAAATGAAATGGATATTGTTCCATTAAATAAAATAACTTTAATCTTTAGAAATTACATACCTTTAATTTCCAAAAACATTTTAAATTGTAGGCAATATCAAAATTGAAGACACAGTAACTTCCATATCAAACCCAACGAAAAGCTACAAAATTGTTAAACTTAGCCATTTAATTCATATCTTTTCTACTTTTATGTTTGATCGAACAACAACACAACTCATATGCAAACTGTTCATAATTCCAACTATCCATGATTATATATAGAGCGCTTAGAGGAGACATGAGGAGGCCGAGAAAAGAACATGAGATTGAACTTTTAACATTTACATCAACCAAATTAAATTTATGTACAATAGATTGGGTTCTAGACCCTTTATTTTATTAGTTTATTTCTTTCCATTTTTCCCAAAAATCAAAAGACTCCAAACATCACCGAGAAGAAACAACTATAACGAATTTCTTCCCACTGTATAATATATTTCTTTTATTTGTAGAATTTTTTTCCGTATGATGGAGCATCAACATAGTTATTCCATTAATTAAAACAGACTACACCCAGCGAGAAATGGAGTGAAATATAGGCCAACAATCACTCAACATATGAGGCTTTCATCTACTTCCATATTTTCTATGTGACAGGATGGGTTTGAAACCCTGGCATTCTTTTCTTTTAATCACTAAAAACAGCCAAAACTCCCGCAAGTAATCAACTAATGAACCAAGCAAAAAATATCTCTATTGTCGGGTAGACATATAAACATTTCAAAACCCAAGTGCAATTTACATCAGTCACGATAAGGGAGAACAATGTCTCAATAGTTAGGTGAGTGATACAAATCGACAAGCGGGGTTTGTAACATGAAACCAAAATCTCAAACAAGACTTCACACAGTCACTTCCAAGGTGTTTGTGAGGCAAAAACCCATTTTTTCATTCATTCAAACTGTGGAATGGCATCTTGACAGGATCTTATCTCTCTCGTGAATGGAGCAGGAGGTAAGAATAACAATAAAGAGAAATCAGAACCTGACTGTCACCCCAAAAAAACCCTCCAGGATTATACCATGAGACGTGGGTGAAAACCAAAATAAATTTTCCATGAAATATCAACAACACGGAGAAATAATAACCATTATCTATCCTGGGCGCAACCATCGAATAACTTCAACATGAAAGAGCATTAAACAAACCAATTTGCAATATTCGAAATGCCAACCAATTTCATTTGCGCAGAAAGAATACACATCCAACCACCATATCTTTCAGAAAGAAAGCGCTCTGCATACGAATTCTAAGATCCAACACAGATATTATATCCAGAGCGAGGCTAGAATGATGAATGGAAGGGAGAGAGTCACCATACCTATGAGGAAAGCACCGAAAAGAATGAAGGACCGCCACTATTCTCCAACTCTTGAGCGAAATAGAGGAAAACTAACCCGAGCAACCAAATGTGTGACAAGGTGAGGGTGGTGAGCTCAAGGTGAGTAATAACAGTGTACGGTAAATGCACATCACTTCTCCACCTTTCCATTAATTTCCATCAACCATAACCAGGGTGGAATACATTCAAAACCCCATTGAGCGCATTAATCAACCATACAAATCAAACATGTCACTTCGATATTGGGACGAAAACCCTCTTTTACCATAGTTTAATACGAACACCATAATATCATATGCCCCACTTTTAATTGTAACAAAACCCTATTTGAAAGGATTGAATTAACTTTGAACAATTGTATAACTATTTCCCACATAAAATAACCATTACCATGAACACAATATACCATGAATGTGATGCAGGAGCATCGCCAGCAACAAGTGAGCGCGAAGGCGGAAGACAGCTGGGACAAGTGCCAACATATTTCAGCTCATTGCAAAAGTGTTTTGGAATGTTTTTGAAATATTAATGTAATAAGGCATACCTTGCATTTATATTTTGGAGGATGTAAACAGATCATGAGCGATTTTCTCTCATCTGTAGTAGGTAGAGGCATTTATGCCTAGTAAATTAAAGTAGGTAGATTTTAAATTCCAGATTAGACAGTTTAGAGCGTAGGAGGGAAAACCGACTATAGACACCCTCACCTTTGTTTTATTGTAACATTAACAATTAGAGATCACTGAGCATAGAGCAGAAGAAAAGAGTTGTAGCAGAAAGTTGTAGAGAAGAGCCCATGTACAGAAGTTTGAATTAATGAAAAGAGTTTTGATTCAAATTCATGGTGTTATGATGCTTTCTGTGTATACATGCTGAATGGTATGCTTATGGTTGTTATTCTCTCTGTTATGCATTTGCTTTATATGTTGTGTGTATGATTTCATGTTGAATGTTTGAAGTCTGAGAGAGAGAGAGAGAATGAGTTTCAATTGTTTCTCAACCTGAATGAGAGAAGTTCCTGCAAGGAGTGCAGTGAAATTGTCCACAAGGAGTACGTTGATGGGGGTTCATAGTTTATCTCTGAAAGATTAGGAGAGATATCATTGTTCTCATTCCCGTAGAAGTGCAGGTGAGACATAGGAGCCGTGCAAGGTGTGCGCAGGCTGGTTGAAAGATGAGAACTATCAACCAAGGGGAGAGTTGAAGGACTGTTGTTGCAGAAAAGTGCACAAAGTCAAGAGAATCAAATACCTGGAAGTATTTGAAGGTTTCCGCAAGGAGTGCGCGCAGGAGTCTTCTTGAAGACTCGAATTTGAAAGAAAATCTTAGGAGGGTTAGTGCCTTTGAGATAATCAAAGGGAGACAAAGCGAAGTCACTTTGCAGGAATCAAGTCCAGGCGAAGGAACCTTGGTTTATTTCGCAGGAGTTATCAAGGAGAAACGAGCGATCTGTATTCTTTGTGGAGAATCCCCAAAACAGCGAGGACTGTAGGATCTAGGGAAGTTGCAGGGTGGTTAAAGGCGAGCAAGATTTCCACTCTAGGATCTAGAATCAACGTGGACCGTTGATTGTGCTTTGCACAAGCCATCAGATTATTTCGACATTTCATAGATTCTAATTCCAAGGAGTTGAGCACAGAGTAACGAAAGTCCCAAAGTCGCGAGTTGAAATAGGACTTGGATTAACACTTCGGGATTTCAGCATTTTGGGAGTTGGGAGATGGAGGAGACAGTGCCTTGGGAGCGAAAGTCCCGAAAACCTGAAAGAGTGGCAAGTGGCAGGAGTCTGTGTCAGAGACAGGAAGTGGGTGGGTGGACAGGTGGTGTGCCCTCGTCAAAAAGGTGGAGTCAATCCTTGTTGACTATTTTGAGGTTTGGAGGTTAGAGAGTTGGAATCTTTTCATATGGATTCGCAAAATCGCGAAATCCAAAGTTCTGAAATCGCAAAAGGTGTGATCATATTGTTTGATCGAAAGATTTGAGTTGGTGCCTAGTGTTTGTTCAAGCGGGCTCGACCCATAAGGACTTGTGGATACACTATTGTGTGTGAAGGGTATTTCCCAAGGGGAAACCATCGAGTCAATCAGGCTCAAAGGGCATATTAGAATGATCTTGCGCGGACCTTGGACCTGAGGGTTTGGGGGTCTGCACCATTTACTCCCTCGCTTGAAAATTTTCATGAACTCCTGTTCATGAGCTCTTGCATGGTCTATCCATGCTTATGAATTTCTGCTTCATTTTCCCAGCTGGTGTCTTCAACTGGATGTCCTTTCCATTTGACCAAGTATTCAAAATACTCTTTCCTCCTTGTCTTGTTTCTAACTCTCTTGTCAAGTATACTTTCCATCTATGACTTTTCAGCTACAGGCATTTGTTTAGTCCACTGAACCTCTGTCTATCCACTGTCTTCTCCTGCTTCTCTGTCTTTGTAAGGGTACAAATCTGAGATGTTGAATATCGGTGAAATTCCGATCCCATCAGGTAATTCAATCTCATATGCATTTGCCCCAAATTTCTTCAAGACCTTGCATGGTCCAATCTTCTTCATTTTCAATTTGTTATATGTTCCTCTTGGGAACCTTTCTTTCCTCATATGTGCAAGAATCAGATCACCAGATTCAAACTAAATTTCTCGCCTGAGTTGATCTGCTCTACATTTATACTCTTGACTCCAATTTTGCAAACGTTCCCTCACTTAGCTTTGAAGTTCCTTCATTGCTTCTGCAAAATCCTCTACAATAGCACTTCTGAATTTAGTCTATTCTGAATCTTTCAATTCATACACTCCCCTAGGTTTCATTCCATAAACAATCTAAAATGGACTCTGCCCTGTGCTTATGTTAATTGAATCATTGTAAGCAAATTCCGCTTGTGGAAAAATGTGATCCCACTAACTATGGTGTTTAGTCACTAGGCTTCTTAGCAAATCTCCCAAGCTTATGTTTATAACTTATGTCTTCCCATCCGTCTAAGGATGATAAGCTGAGCTAAATGAAAAACTTGTCCCCAGCTTCTTCCATAAAGTCCTCCAGAAATGTCCCACGAACTTGGTGTCTCGATCTGAAACAATACTTCTTGGTAAGCCGTGAAGTCTGACAACTTCTTTGAAAAATAGGTTCACAATATGAGTTGCGTCACTGGTTTTCCGACATGGTATGAAATGTGCCATTTTTGAAAATCTATCTACCACTACAAATATTGAATCAAATCCTCTTTGTTTTCTTGGCAGCCCCAATATAAAATCCATGCTCACTTCATCCCACGGCCTCTCAGGTATGGGTAATGGCTGGTATAACCTTGTGTTCTACCTTTTTCCCTTTGTGTGCTGACAAATTCCACATCTGTCCACAAATCGTTTTACATCTGTCCTCATCCCTGGCCAAAAATATGAGCCATTCAACTTTGAGAACGTCTTATCATGACCAAAATGTCTGGCCAATCCCCCACTGTGTTTTTCCTTCAACAGATTCTCCCTCATGGAGCATTTTGGAATACATAATTGATTGCCTTTGAATAATAATCCATCCTAGATCATATATTCAGTCCACTGACTTCTTTCCCTAAGAATTGGATTCTCAGATGCCTTATACGCCTCTTTAAAATCCGGATCATCTCTGTACATGTCCCCGAGGTTATCAAAACCCAATGTTTTGACTCTGAACTCCTACATAAGCAAACATTTCTTGCTCAAAGCATCAACAAATTTGTTAGCAGTTCCATAAATATGTTTAATTACAAAAGTAAAATTTTGCATATATTCAACCCATTTTGCATGCTTCTGGTTCAACTTATCCTATTGAGTCACGAATTGCAAAGTGTGATTATCGTTGTACAAAAAAAAACTCTTTAGGAACCAAATAATGTCTCCACTTCTTCAGCGCTTGTATGACAGCATAAAATTCTTTGTCATATGTGGAGTACTTAACTTTCACTTCGTTCAATTTCTCACTGAAGTATGTGACTGGCCTGTCTTCTTGGCTCAAGACCGCTCCAATTGAAAATCCACTAGTGTCACATTTGACCTAAAATGTCTTACTGAAATCTGGCAACACCAGAATTGGTTGTTCAGTAATCTTCCTCTTCAGCAAGTTGAAACTTTTCTCTGCTTCTTCTGTCCAATGAAAAGACTTATGTATTTTCTTCACCGTGTCCATCATCGGTGCGCTAATTCCACTGAAATTTCTGATAAATTTCCTATAGAAACTAGCCAATCCATGGAAGCTTCGAACTTCAAATATACTCTTCGGTGATGGCCAATTCTTAATGGAATCCACCTTCTCTGGATCCATTTTCAACTCATTTGTAGAGATAACAAAACCTAGGTAAATGAGTTTTGTCCTCATAAATGATGATTTCTTCACATTTATCATCAACTTGTCTTACTGTAATCTCCTCATCACTGTAGCTAAGTGCTTCAAGTGTTCTTCTTCAGTCTTACTAAAAATCAATATATCGTCAAGATATACGATGACAAATTTTCCTATGAAATCCTTCAGAACTTCATTCATCAATCTCATGAAAGTACTAGGCACATTTGTTAAGCCAAATGGCATAACAAGCCATTCATATAGCCCTTCATTTGTCTTGAATGTTGTCTTCCATTCATCACCTTCTCTCGTACGAATTTGATGATATCCGCTTTTCAAATCAATCTTTGAAAAAAAATTTGCTCCACTCAAGAAATCCATCAAATCATCCATCCTTGGCAAAGGAAATCTATACTTGATGGTAATCTTAGTGATCACCCTCGAGTCTGTACACATTCTCCAGCCTCCATCTTTCTTTGGGCTGAGCACTGTTGGAACAGTGCATGGACTCAAGATTTCTCTAACCAATCCTTTGTCCATTAAATCTTGGACCTGTCTCTTGACCTCTTCATTCTCCTGTGGCGTCAATCTGTATGATTCTTTGTTTGGTAAACTAGCTCCAGTTATAAGATCAATACGATGGATTATACTTCTGATAGGTGGCAACGAACGAGGTAGTTCGTCCACTACTATGTCAGCAAACTCTTCCAGTAGCTGTTGGATTTCCTCTGGTAAATCATACACTCTTGTACTAGTCAAAACAATTCTAGGCTTCCTGACCACAATGAATTGTGTATCTTCCTTCTTCTTAACCTCCTTAAGGAGTTCCTTCCCACTCATGAGAAGTACAGTGTTTCTTACCTCTGGCTTTGTTTCTTTATCATTCATCAGCAACAACATGTGAATTCTCCCACTCTTCTCCAGGGTGTATGTGTTCTTTCTCCCATCATGAATCACATTTTTGTCATATTGCCATGGTCTACCCAACAATAGATGACAAACATCCATGGGAATGACAACACATAGTATTTCATCCTTATATCCTCCTATTTTAAATTCAACTAAACATTGTTTAGTGGAATTTACCTGATGTCCTTTTTGTAGCCATGAAACTCTGTATGGGCTTGGATGTACTATAGTCTCCAGCTCCAACTTTTCTACCATCTATGTAGAAACAAGATTGTTTGTGCTACCATTGTCCACAATGACTTTGAATACTTTGTCTTTGGTCTTGCAAGCAGTCTGAAAAAGTCTATT
Source organism: Picea engelmannii (assembly GCA_009831015.1). Taxonomy (NCBI): domain Eukaryota; kingdom Viridiplantae; phylum Streptophyta; class Pinopsida; order Pinales; family Pinaceae; genus Picea; species Picea engelmannii. Next base: position 505,391 of record ML777542.1, read on the forward strand.
CCTTTGGAATGGGTTCTTTGCCTCTTTCTCTGGCATTAAGAGAACTTTCCTCATCATCAGTGATATTCTTCCCTCAACATCTTCTTGCTCAAAATTCAGTCTCTGTGCTTAGACAATGTGAGTTTCACCTCCTTCTTTCTTTCTGTCTAGAAACGCATAAGATTTATGTCCATTTTTTCCATAGGTAAAGCATTTTATTTCTCCACCTCTGCCTCTTCCTCTTCCTTTGGTATGAGGAAAATAATTCTTATCAGCATACTGTCCTCTCTGCGAACTTCCTCCTCTCTCATGCTGAGTTTGAGGTTTCTTTTCCTCTTCTTCAGGTCTCTGAGTTTTGTCTTGGGCAATTGTTTTGCCTCTGGTCTGACTTTTTCCTCGGCCTCTTTGACCTTGCTTTCGGCTCAGTTTTTCTTCAACTTTCAGAGCCATATGATAAGCATCTTCTACAGTCCGAATGATCATCATGCTCATCTCATATTGGATGTCATATCTCAGACCATTCATGTATCTGGTAACCTTTCCATCATCACTTTCCCAATGACCTGCCCTGATGTTTAGTTTGTAGAATTCTTCAATGTATTCTTTCACTGACATCAACTTCTGTCTCAAGTTCTGCATTCTCTGAAACAGAGTAATTTGATAATCCTTCGGTATGAATTTTTCTTTCATCTTTGCAACCATTCTATCCCAACTCTTGATTTTCTTCTTGCCTTTGCAACGTCTATCAGCCTGCAATTCATCCCACCATAATGCTGCATGCCCTTTAAGTCTTGTGACAACATGTTTCACTTTCCTGTCTTCCTTGACATCCTCATAGTCAAAATATTTATCCAGAGCTCTAATCCAATCTAGAATCTCTTCAACATCCAGGTTTCCCTCATACATGGGAATCTCCATTTTTTCCCTGGCACCTATCCTTGCAACAACCCTGAATAGGCATTCGTCTACAGCATCTTCGACTCTGACTTCTTCTCCATGTCCAGCTTCATTTTCACTATCAGCTTCATTGATATATCCATTATCGATTGTGCGCCTCTATTTTGTCTCCATGGCATCAAGCCTGGCATGTAGTTCGTGCATTTCCATTTCCACTGCTGGATTAGGCATTGGTTTATCTATTCTTCTCGGTGGCATGGCTAAGAAATATTCCTCTTTCTCTGCTACAAAAAACAAAAAACAAAAATTGTGCTCTGATACCAAATGGTGCAGACCCCCAAAACCTCAGGTCCAAGGTCTGCATAGGATCATTCTAATCTTCCCTTTGAGCCTAATTGACTCAATGGTTTCCCCTCAGGAAATACCCTTCACACACGACAGTGTATCCATAGGTCCTTATGGGTTGAGCCTACTTGAACAAACACTAGGCACCACCTCAAATATTTCGATCAAACAATATGATCACACCTTTCAAGATTTTAGAACTTTAGATTTTGCGACTTCGCGACTTCTCCTTCCGAGTTTCTTGACCCTTCAACTGCCGAAACCTAAAATGCTAATTCACCGAATTCCTTATCGCGTTTCACGATTTTGGGAATCTCGGAGCAAAGAACTCTGATCCCTTGTCCTCGAAAATGTCGAAATGCCAAATCCTGACACATTCAGCAAAGGCTGGCCCCAAAACTGACTTCTCACTTCATCGAGTTTTCAGACCTCATGATTTCACGAATCCATATGAAAAGCTCCCAACTCTCTAACCTCTGAACCCCGAAATAGTCAACAAGGATTGACTACACCTTTTTGACGAGGGCACGCCACCTGTCCACTCAACCACTTCCTGTCTCTGACGAAGACTCCTGCCACTTGTCACTCTTTTGGGTTTTCGGGACTTTTTCTCCCAAGGTGCTATCTCCTCTGTCTCCCGACTCCTAAAATGTTGAAATCCCAAAGTGTTAATATAAGTCTTATCGCGACTCGCGACTTCGAGACTTTTTTTACTCTATGCTCAACTCCTTGGCATTAGAATCTCCGAAATGCCAAAATGATCTGACGGCTTGTGAAAAGCACAATCAATGGCCCACATTGATTCTAGGTCCTAGAGTGGAAAGCTTGCTCACCTTTAACCACCCTGCAACTTCCCTAGATCCTATAGTCCTCGTTGTTTGGGGGATTCTCCACAGATAATTCCGACCTCTCTTTGCTCCTTGATAACTCTTGCAAAATAAACCAAGGTTCCTTCGCCTGGACTTGATTCCTGCAAAGAGACTTCACTTCGTCTCCCCTTTGATTATCTCAAAGGCACTAACCCTCCTGAGATTTTCTTGCAAACTCGAGTCTTCAAGAAGACTCCTGCGTGCACTCCTTGCAACAACCTTCAAATACTTCCAGGTATTTGATTCTCTCAACTTTGTGCACTTTTCTGCAACAACAGTCCTTCAACTCTCCCCTTGGTTGATAGTTCTCAGCTTTCAACCGGCCTGTGCACACCTTGCATGGCTCCTGTATCTCACTTGCACTTCTGCGGGAATGAGAACAATGGTATCTCTCCTAAGATTTCAGAGATAAACTCTAAACCCCCATCAACGCACTCCTTGTGGACGATTTCACTGCACTCCTTGCAGGAACTTCTCTCACTCAGGTTGAGAAACAATTGAAACTCATTCTCTCCCTCTCTCTCTCAGACTTCAAACATTCAACATGAAATCATACACATAGCATATAAATAAAAAGCATAACAAAGAGAATAACAACCATAAGCATACCATTCAGCATGTATACACAGAAAGCATCATAACACCATGAATTTGAATCAAAGCTCTTTTCATTAATTCAAACTTATGTACATGGGTTTTTCTCTACAACTTTCTGCTACATCTCTCTTCTTCTGCTCTATGCTCAATGATCTGTAATTGTTAATGTTACAATGATATTGTTATCACCCTATAAGTTATAGGAATCAACTGGTGACTGGGATATTATCTGTCTCTAGTGTTTTGTTGACAAATGATTTTTCATTCTGCAAATAATTTGAAAAAGAAAAAAGAAAAAAGAAAAATAAAAATTACAAAGAAAAAGAGGGCATAAAAGAATTGAAATAAAAGCCCCATGCAATAATGGTAACTTGGTCCATACCTTTCAAGAATGGCCAAGTTTTTTTTAAATTTGATGTTGATAGGGTAGTGAATGATTTGGCTAAACAGTTTAATCTTAGCCAAAGTATCTAGGTTAGATTAGTGAATAAATCTAGCCAGATTGTCCAATCCTGGTTAGATAGCCCTAGGGTAGAGTAATTTCTTAACCCAACAGTTTAATCTGGGTAAACTGTCATAGGAAGATAGGTTAGTATGTAGGCTAGTTTCTTTATTGTCTCATTCCAATAAAACCAGCTTGATGTAAAGTGTTGCACCATGTCTCAAATGCCTAAAAGATAGTTTGGTCGAAGCCCCATGGTGGTGTCTATTTGAAAGTTTGGGGAATAAACCATAAAAATGCATTTATCCTAAGTTTTTCCCAGCGCATGTGTTCTCCGCTCCCCATTTTATGCTCCCTTCACATTTCAATGGTCTTGATCGCAGCGCCCAGATCTACGATGCATAGATCATTCCAGACCCCCACGACCGTTCTGCTTTTAACCGGGGGGGTTCGGAATCAGTAATAAGACTTGCGCACATCTGAACGACCCAGGGAAGAGCGCTTAAATCAATGGTCCAAATTGGATTCCGGACCCCCCCATCCATTCTGCCTTTAATGGAGGGGGAGGGTCCGGAATGAGGGATAAAGAGCTTGCTTGGATCTACGGCTCAGAAACAGGCGGGCAGATCAATGGCCCACAATGGATTTTGGACCCCCCCGAATGATCTATTTTTAACCGAGGGGGGGGGGTCCGGAATGGTTATCTCCCTCTGGCGGGCCCCTTGTCATATGTGGCATAAGTCTATTGGTCCTGAAGTCCCATCACCATCTGATATCTGACAGACCCTGTCACTTATGGACGTCACCTTCCACTTGTCCCACTTGCTCCCGAGTCAGACCCATCCCATAACTGTTGTTACTCCCCTACCCCCTTTCACTCATGGAAAACCCCTTATTGCGACTTTTACCTCCAATCCCTAGCCACCACATCACCCGTTCCTATTTTTTAGCCACCGTCACCTGCCATCTCAACTCCAAGTGGCCCATTGTCCATTTATTACTGGATAACTTATCCGTTATCCATCTGACCTGTCTCCCGCACCCAACCGACCCCATTTTTAAATAAAACTACCGTTTTTTCCCCTACTTTCGCTGTTTACTCGTCGCACTAGAGAAACTCATAGCTTACTCCTCCATTACGTTCCGTCTTCTCATCCACAATCATTTGACCCCACTAACTTTGTGTTTATTGCAGGTATTGTTGCAAAAATGGCACCAAAGACCAGACCAGCAGAGGGAGAGGAGAATCCTTTTCTCCCGCCTCCTGTCGACCTGGACAAGATCCCATTGGTCAAAAAAGACAGGTTGATCGCAGATACCAAATGTGATTTCAATTTTTCAAACCTCCAGTCATGGCTCAGGGAATTTTTCCTGGACCAAAGCGATGAAATTGGACTCTGGGAGTCCAATTTGCCCCTTTACCTTTTTCCCCAGATCCACCATTTTCCCGAGTTCGCACTTAAATGCCAAGCTCACTATATTCCCGAATAGAGAGTCGTTGTATCCTCATCCGAAGACACCCTGTTCCTCATCACGCCTGAAGACATAGACCAGATGATGCAAATTCCCCGTGCCAACTCTGCGTCTCCTTTCAACCTGGAAATCCTTACAGAGTTGTATCAAAAGATCACTTTTCCCCAGAGAGCTCAAATATTTGAGCTTTTCCTTCCCACCTCCACTCAATTCCCTTCAACAAATCCCCCTTACCCATCGTCCATGTTCTCCACTAAGGGAAACCGGGTCATTTCCTCCCTTTGTGCTCTGCTAGGGTACTATTCTGACCAGTGGGTAGATGAGCCCATTCTGTGTTTTCTATCCATCTTCTCCACTGATGAAAAGCCCACCACCCAATTTGATTTTAGCACCTTCTTGGCAGACAATATTCACGAACACTTCATGAATTTTGGCACGGAAGGCATGTTCAGATACTCGTCTATACTGGCATACATGTTTGTTTACTTTCAAGCAGATAAATTTAGTTTTTCCATCCAGAAGATGGACGCAGATGGAAGGCCTCATCCAGTCACAGCATGGACCTCTTTGCTGAAGAATAACTCCACGGAATATAGCTTCAAGGAATTTATCAATCTTTTCTAACACCCTGTGGTAAGCATGTTGAGCGGCAGGCTCGAGCCTCGAATAAAAGATGAAGTCCAGAGAATCTTGCATCTCTTAGACAACACAAAGACCGGGGATTGGTACCTGTATCAAAACCACACAGAGATCAGAGTATTCGGGTGCGAGTTGGCACCCTACAAGCTGCCCAAGTATGTGCCGGTAAGAATCTTTGCATTAGAGTATATAAGACAGATCATGAATTTAGATGACATCCATTTCGTATCCTTGAAGAAAAAGCAGCAGCTTCGAATCAAGGGGTGGATTGGCTCCTTCATCTGCAACAGTCGAGGCACCGGGGAAGAAGTTGATAGGATGTTGAAAGAAATGAAGTTCTTTATGAGCTTCCCATGGCACTATGATCCATGCGGGATCATCTCATAAATGCAGGTGAAGAAAAAAAACATCCCGTATGTTCATGTGTCCAAGCCCGAGATTGAAAAATTTGCCAATCAGACAGTGTGGGTGCCTGACACCTTGGTCGAAGTGGAACAGTAGGTCCCCCCGACCACTGTGCCACCAACTACCACGCCACAGGTCCCTAAGTAAAAAAGGCCTCGACAAGATTCATCTTCGCCTGTCACGGAGGTATCATCTGAAGAGTTCCAGTTGCACACTAAGAGGCCCAAGACAATCACAGTTCCCAGCCCTACAGGGGAGAAAGAAGCCCCGCCTACCACAGTGGTCAAGTCTGTCATTCCACCTTTCGGCTCAAGCCTACTCAAGGACATCACCCCAGCAGTGCCAAAGAAATCCACAGACTCCCCATTGGACACTCATCCGGGAAAGACTGGGCACAAGTTGAGCATTTTCGAGAAGTACGAGCTGATCAAGAAAAACAATCAGACCCTTACCAGCAGTACTTATGCTCAGTTTCAGAAGCAGACTTTGACTGTGCAGCATAGGCTGTTGTCTACATTTGACACAGAAAAGGGGAGAATGCACATGGCTTTTCTCCAGGCGCAGGTACCAGACCCCAAGGTGATCACATATTACAAGAGAGCCACCTTCGAATTCCAGACGAAGGACGTGCACCCAGTAGATCAGATGGATCTGCACAAGCAGATAGGGGAGATGGTATTCCACACATTGGCGCATGCTTCCTCTTCTGCAGCCAAATTGCAGGTGTCGCTCAACAATGCTCAAACGTAGCTTAAGCTGGAGAAGATATCATCTTTTGCGAAGGACAACAGAATCAAGACTTTGGAGGAGCTGGTCCTCAAGATCGGCTATGATCCTTCGAACGTCAAATCTGTAGAGGAGATGATAAAGAAGAAGAATGCATACATTGCCTCCTTGAGGAAACAACTGAAGCTCTCGCCCACAGAGGACTTGCAGGCGAAGGAGATATCAGAGAAAGAAGGCGAGAAGGATGAAATACTCAAGCTGCTCATGGAGCATAATGCACAGCTCAAAGAAATGGAAGCTGAGATGGAGAGATTATTGAAAGAGAAGGAGCAGCTGAAGCCAATGGAAGTGATTCCATTGACTGCCATCCCAATTTCAGGAACAAGTACAACATTAGTGACAACAACTTCATCCATGACTCCATCGACATCTCAGGAGAAGACAGTCGAGTTGGATGAGTCCGTGGAAAGGATGAACCTGCAGGAGACAGAGATCAGTAGGCTTAAAAAGGACGTTGAGAACCTGCAGGAACTCAAAACTTCCTTCTAGACCAGCCTCTCCAAAGAAAAATAAGTAACAAAGCACCTCAAACAGGAGCTACAACAGCTCCAAAAGAAAACAGTGGCAGGGAAGACTTTGGCTGAGGTCAAAGAGAATGTATGGACAGACATCACAAAGTCTATAAATGAGATATGGCCCATGGTCCAAATTATGTTTGAACAAAATGAGTTGGTCCAGAGGAGAAAATAGGCTATTTAGAAGATCAGAGTAGAATTGGGGGAGATGCCAACACAGGTGAATGGTGTCATCAAGTTCCTCAATTCTAAGACCAGAGAAGAGCTAGAAGAGCTGAAGATCGAAGACAGAACAAAGACCATCCTTGAGGTCAAAAGAGTTTTGACCAAGAGAGGATTAATGCTTCAATTGGAAGAAAATGTTCATATCATGGACCAGGGGGTACAAAGCTTCTTCAATAAGATTGAGGCTCTCCAAAAGAAAGGTCTACCTGGTCTGAAGGTTATTAATGATAAACTGATGACACTTCCGGATTACAAGAAGAGATTGGTTGAGGTGTCTAAGGACAGTTCAAATTTTGTTGGAATACAAGGCAACATCACCGGCAAAGAATTCCTGGATACCCTTCAGTTGGACATCAGTATCCAACACGAGATTCGATACGTATTCCTCACTAATCCCACATTCACCAAGTATACGGAAATGGACGAAGTGTATCGAAGACTGCTCAAATTCACTGTGCCTAGTCATCTTAGATGGGAGGAACTCTGCGATCTGCTCGATTAGCAGATGAGTTTTCCAGGTCCAGTCACCTATCTAGTCAGACGAAGTCATGCAAAGGCTTCATCAACGGTCTACCCAGAAACCAGCGTGTCGTTTCACCAAGTCATCAAGCCGTTCCGAGATTTAGGAGATTTGTTAAATTAGTTAAGCTAAAAATAGAAGTAGCACGTCCTGATCATTTATGAAAGGAACGTTTGTAATTTGAGTTATAAATACTTCACCTTTCGAAGTATTGAGGGTTGTTGATCTTCACACCCTGACACTATCAGACTGTAACATTTTTGAAGAGATCTTCCATTAATAAAAAGGAGGCACTTTACAGGATTCTTGCGTGTATTCACTGGTGATGTTATCCTCTAAGTAGAATGTTATTCTTGCTTTGTGATCCTATTGTTTTATAAAACTAATCTTTAAGAGTAACGAATGTTGCAGGATTTATCTTGGATACCCTGTTTCTGACTCGAAATATTTTAGTGTTTATCTTCTGGTGTTTTCAATTAATAAATTCTTAATTGCTTATTAGTTGAATTTATCTTTCTCATCTTTTCTTCTGTCCATCATTTAAGCTACTAAAAGATCCAGTGAGTATGTTATCTCTCCCTATAGAAATCTTCTTTTGCGTTACTGGTTTGTATCTCATATTTATTATAACACAGACCCCATAGCCCAATGGATGTGTAGACTGTCTCAACCAATTCAAAAAACACTTTGACAACAAAACCTACCTATATCTTTACCTAGCCTAATATCTAAAATTGGAAACATAGCTAAATCCTATAGAGAGATCCCTCTCTGAAGCTGGAAGGGCTAGATCCCAGCTTTAAAAGTGGTTGGATAAAGTTACCTTTGTAGATTTCTTTTGTTTCAACCTCTAGGAAATTTACCAAGTGCTAACAGATACAAAGGTGAGGGTGTATATAGTCGGTTTTCCCTCCTACGCTCTAAACTGTCTAATTTGGAATTTAAAATCTACCTACTTTCATTTACTGGGAATAAATGCCTCTACCTACTACAAATGAGATGAAATCGCTCATGATCTATTTACATCCTCCAAAATATAAATTCAAGGTACGCCTTATTACATTAATATTTCAAAAACATTCCAAAACACTTTTGCAACGTGCTGAAATGTGTTGGCGCTTGTCCCAGTTGTCTTCCGCCTTCGCGCTCACTTGTTGCTGGTGATGCTCCTGCATCAGAATGCAATGTATTTTAACCAATGTGAGTGCGATTCAAGGTCCAAACTTTAACCATATGCTAGAGAAGATGTATAAAAATTATGAGTGAAGTGCTTATCACTTTATTTTGTCTTTTAAATTGTCATCCATTGTAATCATCGATTGCATGTGAAAATTTGTTCGAAATTTTGTGTTTTTTCAAACTATAATATGCTTAGTAAATCCATCATGAAAGTTTTCTCTTCACCATGATTCAAATAAGGGGGTCCCACCTATCTAGCTATTATTTAGTATATGTATATATTAATAATGAATTGAAACCCATTTGCAAATAGGGGTACTACGTTGCGCTTATGGGTGTCAACACACAGTATACATCCTACGTACATACACAAGCTTCTTGTGCAGAGCCAACGTCTCTGTGTTTTATAAGGTTTAAAAAAAAAAAGAGTTTTCCTCTTTCCTGATAAAAGCTTTGTTGCTTCTGAGGCCTTCTTCAACCCTTGATCTGGATTATTTTCGGCACGAAATGAGAGTGGCGATATAATAAATAAATATAAATATATATCTCATATATCCAATAATATAACATAAATGTATCATAGATGCAACCATAAACAAAGGGATACAGTAATACACAATTTCTATTAATGAGAGAAATGTACAAAACTGTATAAATACAGAGTGAAAGACTCACTAGAATGGTGACATCTTATCTCTAAGAAGAGATGTGATTGATACTTGCATTCACAAGAATATGATTGTTACAATGAGGCTCCAAAGTTAAAAAGTAAAATCCAAAACCATACCCCCGGAAGATGAAAATCCAAAAGGTTTGCGAGCCCCGATGGGGGTAGTTGATACGTAAACTTCCCGGGGGCATAACTTTTCCATATGATCTTTGTTTGGGGTGCTCGATACACCATTGGATATGTATAAACGAGAAGAACGATTTTTGAATGGCCTAGGCTAGTGCCTTTGATAGTCAACTAGGCCCCAAATCCCCAAAAATCATCATTTAGGGCCTCAAAATGGCCTCGACAGTTTGGAACCCAAAAAACTATCGAAAAACTGCCAAGGTGGAAAATTTCTTTTCAAGCCAGTGGAATAGGTGGGTGGTCACCGATATCCACCTGGATCAATCCTCCCTCCTTATAAAGAAATGGTCTCTATTGCATTGAGTTCCCGGGGGAGAGGGGGAAGTGTTTGTTGAACTTGAACCTTGGTGAGTTGCTTGCCTTGTTAGAGAAGTTGTGTTTCTTAGTTTGTTGAAGGCTATCATGAACCTGTTGTTGGTGGGGTTGATTTTGTTCAACCAGTTGAGCTACATGAGATGACTATGTGCAGAAGGAATATTTTATCTTTGTTGCAACCTTGTCGACCTGCTTCTATTGGATAGAAGGTGCATGGTCTGAGGCTGTAGTGGTTACAGTGTCCTTCTGTTCACATTTTGAACAGATTGTGAAGAAGCTAAATTTTGTAGTATGAGATACTACCTTGCGGCATTGTTTAGGTGGGACAATAGTTGGAACTACCTCTGGTATTTTGTAGAGATGACCCCCCAGAGTAACAATGACTCTATGGGGTCGAGACTCATAAACAATATGGTGCTTCCACATATATGGTTGGACCAAGAGAAAATCACAGAAATCTAGTAGGGAAACATCACATAATACCTCATCCTTTAATGGTTGGACATCATATGACAATTGACACTATTGGTGTTATCAGACTAATCGGTAGGTGCAGAAACTAACAGATCTCTCTAGATCCACCTGGATCTAGAACAAAACAAGACAGGACATCACTCTTTCCCTAAGTTTTGACCATTGAAATAGCTAGTAGAAAGGAACAAGTAACATACCTTAGTATCGCTTCCTATGTCTCTGTTGCTCTTGCTTCGCTCTGGTGCTCTCGTGAGGTCAAGACCAAGACAAAACAAACCAACCAAAGTGAATATAGCAAAATATATTCAACGGTCAACTTATGTGTATGATCAAGGAATTACACAATAAAGTGAGAATAGTTTTATGGGAAAAGGACATGCCACTGTATCATATTAATTGAAAGTAAAGATTACAACCCGATAGCCTTGATGTCACAAGATTCCTTTCGATGGATCTTGGCTCCAACACACACACTTTCTCAATCCTTGCATGAAGAAGATCAAATCCTCTTGATAGACTTGCTAGAGTCTCCAAGCTGTTGTTCAAACTAAGTCCTTCACACAATTCTTTCACCAATTCTCCAATGAATATTTCTTAACCTTTTCCATGAGAATTCCCTCAATATATAGGAGTGAATGAGATAGTTACTTGGATAAGAATGATCCCAAAATATCAGGGAATCCAGTACAAGGATAACCATTCGAATGCCAACCCATTCTTCTAGAATATTCCCTTCTAGAATCATCGAGAATTCATCTTTTTCCATGCTTTAGGACGAGTTCTCACCCTAGCTATTCAACACAGTGCGAGAAGTTCGCACCCTGGCTTAAGGAATCCTATGAGAATGGGTCATTCTCGCACCCTAATATATTAGCAGCCTGCGAACCCTCTTCAAAAGTGAGTTTTCTGGGAAGAGATGAAGGTAACTTTTCTTAGGAGAAAGTTCTTATGAAGAGCCTGAGTACACCATCATTAATACACCATCATGATGACCAAAATCATGGGTAACAGAATTCCCCCCAATGTATAAGGTTGGAATCGGTGACAGCCAAAAGACTTTGTAAGCTGCATGTGTGTGTCGGAAACCGGGAGCACACCTAATCGGAAACCTACGAATAGCCAAGCATCTGCAGAATATCATATATACCAATTCTGAGGTAGGCATTCCCATACTCAGATCACAGACAGATGAAAATTGTAGACATGGGTCATGGCCACCAATCATACACTATGGATCCATGCCGTTAAAATATAGCATAGCCACCAAGAATACACTATGGATCTATGTGAAAAAATTCAAATTGAGACAACATAGCCACGAGACATACACAGTGGATCTATGTGTCACAGATTATACATTCTCCATCGCAACCTGGACAAAGAGATGATATCCAGGGTCTTCAATCTCGTTGCCCAAAGTACGAATCTAACCATGTGATTACATGTGTTGAAGTCGAACATGGCAGAAACCACTTGATTACCGGTCATTGCTGAAACCGTTAACAAGTGCGAGGGAAATCACCATTGATGTCAATGACTCCCAAGGTACTCTAGTACAATCCATCGAGTTTGAATGAATGAGTTGAAGTCGAACACCCGATGGAATCTTTCGATCAAGGGTCAATGATGTAAACCCACTGTCGAAAGCGAGGAAACCTGCCATTGTGGCATGCAAGCTCCAAGATACCAAAGAATTTCTAAGTCTTGATTCTGGATAATGAGCTGAAGTCGATGGAACAAAAATCGTCACAGGAGGGCCTTGATGTATCCCCCATCAATGACACGAAATGAGTAACATATTTTGAAGGTGAAACAGAGTATGATATAAATTGGACTGGACACAGGGAAGACCAACATGGAGAGAATGGACAACTACAGATGGCCGACTCAATAGAGGTTTCGGATGGACTTCTCTTGAACATATGAACGACACGACCAATGATTTGGCACCATTGACTCAAATACGACATAGGAAATGACCTTGTAGAAAATTGAATAATAGACAAATGGATTTCCCAAACCGGCTTCAAATGATGAATAGGGTGTGTCATGTTCAAGAGCGACACTTACTGCCAATCAATACGAAGATGAAAACATATCCCTTTCCCAAATTTTCCCCCACCATTTCTGGCGAGTACCTCTTTATTTTTACGCAAGCTTGAGGAGGATAACATATGCTTGTTGATATAAGCTTATCCTTTGGATAATTCCATCGGAGTATGTTTAACGAACCCTAAGAAGGAGTGGTTCAGTCCCATTACGGGTCTGTCAATGTTTGTTTAACGAGTCCAAAGATAGAAAACTCGAAGGTTTTTCATGATTATAGAGTCTTGGAAAAACACTTAAAAGAGAACTCTCTCGGTTCCTTTTTCGTAAAATAGTCCGATGAGACCGAAAAAGAGATAAATTATCGCTCACCAGATGATTTCTTCAGATACTTTATCGAGTGTGAAAATAGCAAGGTCGCTCGGCTATCTTTTCATGTTTAGAGAGTTTTAAAAGAGCTTAAAGAGGACTTCAGGGGGGTTCCTTTTTCGTATAACCTTGTTGAGCCCGAAAAAGTGATAAAAGTATGTTCAATCGTGTTCTCATGTATTTTCGAGCGCAAGAACAGACAAAGACTGCGCTCGAGGTTTTATACAAAAACCATAAAAAACAATCAAAACATGCGATGGAAAAAGAAAAATTATGTCCGCATCACGGTATATGACCATCAAAGTCGTTACGCCTACAAAAGTTACACTCAAAAGGGCATTAGGGATTAGGGTTTAATAAATAAATAATTATTAAAAAACCAAATAACATGGTAAAAGTAAATAAAAAGGAGTAAAAATGCTTTTTACCATATCATTTTCACTTTTCCACTATTTGAGCGCAAAAACCCCTCTTTTACCCTCGAAGTTTGGCGTCAGATTGTGGGAGTTATGAGTGTACATTCGTCGAGCCGTCAGTGACAGTGAGGTAGGCTCTTTGTCCTCTACTCTTTCATGGTTTAATTTTTCATTTTCATTGGTTAAAATTCATTTTTTGAGTTGATTTTATAAGCCCTACTTGCGCTCAGCCATTCTCGCAGATGGGCTACACGGGACCTGCGAGAATGGGTGATTCTCACAAGTGAGCTCACAGCAGCCTGCAAGGTTCTCGCACTGTGCCCAAAGGGCACCTGCGAGAACTGCAAAGCACAAAAGTTTTTTAAATTTTACTCAATGAAAAAAAGAACCAATTAATAAATAGAGTTGTTAATCTTCTCTTTGTGCTTCCTATGCAGGTAATTGGCCATAAAAATGGTTCTTGAATGGCGTGAAAGGGAGCATGAAGAAGAAAATTCTATTGCCAGAAATCATCCACCCACTATTGCTTCTTTGAGAAACTATGGCCTTCTGAAGTACTTTCGTATTCCGGGCATGAGGGCCCAAGTCAAGTTATTAGAGTACCTTGTGTGTATGTGGGATCCCGATCAGCAGGTATTTCATGTGCGGGTCCACACACTGTCCTTAGATATTAAGGACATTTACTTTTTGATTGGACTGTCACGGCGTGGGCACTACGTGAGCCTGACTGGTAGCAGAGGTGGTGGACTACCCATGAGTGAGTATTGTCGCATACACTGTGTCCCCGAGGCAGAGAGGAAGAAAGGAAAAGTAGCTATTTGGGGGGTACGGGATTTGACCCTCTGTACTATCTTGTTCACCATAGCTCAGATGGCAGGGAGTTCTGCTCCTCACATGGTGCTACAGAGTTACTTCCAGTATGCGATAGAGTGTACTGAACCTCAGGTTTTCAACTGGGAAGATGCAATGCTTCGTAGCATAAAAAGGCAGTTGACCAAATGCAGACGAGGCAAACTAAAGCAATTCAGGTACGGATCTTTGTTAGTGTCCTTCTTCCTTGAGAGGGTTCCATTACTAAAGTTGCAGGTGGAGTGGAATTTACCGGCTCCCAGGGATCCAAGAATGCTGAGATGGTGTCAGCTCATGGCCCGACACGTAGCTGGATCGATCATCAAGTATGATGATACCTTCTTTGACTGGCTTCAACCACAGATGTTGATGGTTGACGATTATGCTGATGCCGGGTTGGATTTACGAGGAGATCCAGACTTAGTACTTCCATAGGATTCTCAGTGGGGGGAACTTGGTAAGAAGTACACACATGTTTTTTCTTTTTAAATGTTTTTGTGAATTTTTATCATATTCAAATGTTTTTGTTTTATAAGTTCGTCCAAAGACTAAATACAAAATTCGTTTTTGATGACACATATGTTGGACCTTACCGACCTCCTGGTACTTCTCCCATTCAGCGGGGAGGAGAGGTAGCGACAGTGCCACAATATGCCGAGGATTATCAAATAGTGGAACAAAATCTAGAGGGCCTGACCGCAGATATTCCAGACATGCCTCTTGAAGAGTTTCCATGACGCGATCAACGTCATACTGTAGGAGTGTCAGGGTCCATGAGTCGACTGCTCCATAGAGTTTCTCGGGCAGTCATGTGTTACTGTGAACATCATCCATATCGTCACTTTGTAGAAGCTGAGCTTCAGATTTTGACATTTTGGTCTTCGGACAAAATGTTTTGTAAAAAACTCTTTTGATCATTATATATACAGACGGCTTCTACCGGTTTATCATGTGTTGTGTGAATATTGATGTGATTGATTTATAAATGATTCAAATGTCTTTCTAATACATAATTAGCCAATGTATATGTTAATGTATTTAGACATCTAGGAATATGTTGATATTCAATGTAATCAAAATAACGTTCCAAGAGGCGAATTCGCAAATACACCTGTAACAAAGTAGGACTTCAAATATTATAGACATTACTTAACTGTAGTACTACAAGCTACGAATCGAATCGCACAACCAAATGACAGATTCTGAGCGAGATAGCATCAACCAATAATTCAATAACTACGCTATACTCTGCAATGTTGTTGGTCGCACGGCCGAGACACACACCTTGTAAGGAGACAAGTTCATTTGTAGGGGCATAAATTGCCCATGCAGCGGAAGAAAGGTTCTGAGTACTACGGCTAGCGCCATTAGCGAAGCCAATATAGGGTAGCGAAGACTCCGACATTTGGAAATCAAACACAACGTCACATAAGGGCAAAGACCAGATAACGACAAAAGAAAGATATAGTAACACACAAGAAGTATGGTACAATAAAAATACAAGTACTCGTGCACAGATGATTTTATGCATAGTAATTCTTCAAGTACAACCCATTCCTTGGTTCACTCAAAGGGATACCATCATAATCTACTAACTCATAATCTCCTTTTTCCAAAACTTGTCGAATGATATAAGGACCTCGCCACATGGATTTGAATTTCCCAGCTCCTAACATATCTCGATCTTGTTCATAGAGAAGAACAAGATCACCTTCGGAGAAAACGCGAGGCTTGACATGTTTGTCATATTAAGACTTGACACGCTTTTTCTGAGCTTCTATGACTAGGGTGGAATCGCGTCAAGTTTCGTCTAATCGCATAAGATACAATAGACGTTCTTCCTCAGCAGAAGTGTTTGGTAGGAGTTCAACAACTAGTTTTAAACAGGGTATCTCGCATTCAATCGAGAGAATGGCTTCCACACCATAGACTAACCAGAAAGGTGTAAACCTAGTAGCGGACTTGACGGATGTTCGGTACGCCCACAATGCCGAAAACAACATTGTGTGCCAACTTGTTTTATGAATCCCTATCATTTGTTGGAGCATAGTTATGAGAACTTTGTTAATCGCTTCGACTTGGCCATTCGCTTGTGGGTAATAGGGCGTTGAGTTATCATGGCGAAGACCCAACTTTTCAGTAAGTTCAAACATCATAAAAATCCTAAAGTGGCTACTGTGATCAGTGACGATAGCTTGGGGAACACCAAAACGAGCTATGACGTGATTAAAAATGAATAATGCTACGGTCTTTCCAGTGTTGTCAAATGTCGGAATCACCTCAGCCCATTTCATAAAGTAATCGATGGCTACAATAATGTAACCATGCCCCCCGACCGAGTGAGGGTGACATGTCATGAAATTGATGCCCCATTTTGGAAAGGGACCAACTGAGACCACAGGGTGAAGAGGATTAGGATGTGACTGTATCTTGTTATTATAGGTCTAGCAAGCATGGTATTTTTGAATGGCGATTATGCAGTCATTAAATAATGAAGGCCAAAAATACCCTTCTCGTAAGATCTTCTGGGCAGTAGCATACCCAGACATATGACCACCACAGGCTCTAGAATGGAAGTATTTCAGATCTTTCTCAGCTTCGTCGAATGTTAGACAACATCAAAAAATAGATTCAATCCCCCGACGATAAAGAGTATCCCCGAGGATAATGTATTGACGAGCTTGGTATCATATTCGACGTCGTTTAGTACTGGACAAAGTTGGACGAAAAGTCTGGGTTTGGAAATATATAATGATATCACCATACCAAATATCATCAGTGCTAATAAGGAAAAGAGATTCATTGGGTAATGAATCAGTTGCTACATTTTTTATTGCAGAATGGGGAAAGTCGCATATCAACTCAACAAAGACTAAGGACTTCTTAGACTTGGCGCATTCGAATTCCAAGTCAAATTCCTGGAGTATCACAATCCATTTGGAGTATTTTCCCCCTAGCAATTGACGGGTGAGAATGTGTTGCATAGGGTTGCAATGAGAAATCACTGTAGTCTTGCGTGAGAGGACATAGTGCCGGAAGCGTTGGTGAACGGAAGCCAAGGATAGTTTCTCGACATGTAAATACTTTATTTCAGTAGGCGTTAGACTTCGACTCAAGTAGTAGATAAAATGTTCGTCGTTAGCATCATCCTCTTGGACGAGAACCATACCAATGGTGTAATCTGAGGCAGCAAGATAAAGGAAATAATCGCGACTATAATCGGGGGGAAAGAGAAGCGGATCACGCATTAGGGACAATTTCAAAGCTTCAAAAGCATTGTTGGCAATGGTATCCCAGACGAACTCCGAACCCTTTTTTAAGAGCCACGTAAATCCATGAGTTATCTCGGCATAATTTGGGATAAAACGATGAAGAAAGTTTTCTTTCCCTTCAAACTTTGTAACTGTCGAAGAGTAGAAGGAGGGAGATTAAGGATCGCCTAAACCTTTAAAGGATCCACCTGGATCCCTTGACACAAAACGATAAAACCTAAGAGGCGGCCAGATTCCACGTAGAAAACGCACTTATGAGGATTCAAACATATACGGTAGAATCAATAGAGAACGAAAATGGCTCAGAGGTGGGTTGGGTGATCAACTCGACGCATTGAATGAGTGGGTAAATCGTCCAAATATGGTTGAACGATGTGCTTGATATCATGGAAAGAATAAGACAGATTGCGTTGAAAAGTTGCGCCAGTGTTCTTGAGACCGAAAGGAAGTTTTCGATAGGCAAAAGTACCCCAAGGACAAATAAAAATAGTCTTATGTTGGTTCTCGGGAACAATTTTAATTTGATTATACCTGGAGAAACCATCCATGAGAGAGAATATTTCACTTCCGGCACAATTGTCGACAATCTGATCGACGAAGGGGGTAGAAAAGTTGTCTTTGGGACAAGCTTTGTTGATATCCCTATAATCAACGCATACACGAATGGTGCCTTGTTTCTTGTCAATCGGGACAAGATTGGAAACCCAGTCTGTGAGAGCCATTAGATAAATAAAGTTGGCTTTAAGAAGTTTCCTGACTTCGATCTTGATAGCAGCCGCTTTACGTGGGTGAACTGGACGAAGGCGTTGCCGGATGGGTTTAGCGTCGGGTTATGTCTTTATCTCATGTATCACAATCTCAGGGTTGATACCCAGCATTTCTTCATAGCTCCAGGCAAAGATGTCACAAAACTCTTTGAAAAGGGATGTGTAGGTGACGATTTTGTCAGAAGAACACGAAGCTCTGATGTGGACATTTTCGACAATCCCAGGTTTGATGGATATGTCAAGGGGAATAGTGGGCGAGATATTTCTTAAGTTCCCTTCGGAAAACACATCGTGTGTAGACTCGGGAAAGGTGGAGATGACGACAATGGTCGACGGATTCGAGATCCGTTGGTAGTTCTCAATGGTATGTTGCTCCAAGAAGAGGATGGAACGATGATGTCCATCGTCCCAAGGGGTGTCCTCCATGACAGACATGATCATCTCGTCAGTGGGAAAAATGACATGAAAAGGATCGGGAGACAACTCACCAAGAGAGGGGGTAGAAGGTGTTGCCGATTGAATGGCCTGATAGGCGGATTCAACCAGACTTAAAGGCATTGCACCGCCAAAACGAATATGATCTCCAGGGTCAGGTACTATACAGGGGTCATGAGACATAGGAAGTTCATGAGGCAAAGTGGATATCATGTTGATAGAAGCAACAGACGAGCGTGGAACATCGGGCGGTGGAATGGGGAAATTACCCATTAATGAAGGGTCTTTGAGAAGGCCTACACCGACGTTCTCATAACCCGGTGGGGTTTTAGCAATAAACGGTATGTTTCCAGTGTGGGTACTGGAATTAAAGAAGGCTAGTTGGTTGACGGTAACAACCTTTCCTTGATGAGGGAAACATACTACACGGAAAAGGGTCGACACAACTGCGCGCATGGAATCGATCCAGTTGCGGCCAAGAAAAAGATTGTAATCAAGGGGAGTGTCAAAGACTTCCACTTCGACTTGGACCATTTTGCCTTCTAACGTGATGGGAAACAAAGGAAGGACATCGTAGGGCTTAAAACTAGAGCCGTTGAAGGCTTTAAGAGTGTTATGGGATTCATTCAAAGAAGGAGAGCCAATGGCTTTCCAGCAAGGAAGAGACATAACACATGTCGAGGCACCCTCATCGATAACGGTTCAGAAAATGTTTTTGTCAGAGACAACCACTTGGATCTGGAACGCAAGTTGAGGGGGTAACCTTGGAATGTGATCTTCCAAGTCAAAGATTATCAAATTCATATCCGTCGGATTGATTCCACCGATATCTTTCAACAATGCCTTCTGTTGTGCGGGACAAATCTGAAGGACTTCAAGGGATGACATCGTAGAAGGTGCTTGAGCCAGATCTTCAACAATGTTGTAGTTCTGGGAAGCAGGCGCGTGAGGATTGAAAGCCGATTTCTGAACGACGCCCTTTGGGGGGGGTCACAAAACTGTGTCGAGGCTCAGTCGTTCGAATTGAAGAGGACCATTGATAGGTGGAGTCACGGGGGAGGGTTGTACCAAGGAAGGGGGTAAATCATCAACCTTCTCCTTAGAGGGAGAATAATCTTTAGCTCGAGTAGTGAGTGCAATGTCTCTCTTCTTAGAATCGCCAGTACACATCAGAACATAGGAGGTAGTAGAAGATGAGGGTTGGTCATGGATGACCAACTGAGCCTGTTGTTGAGACGGGAAGGGTTGGGACAAAATGGCCAGTGCAGGTGGTTTGGGAGCTCACTGAAGGAACTTAGTGACCTCGACACGTCATGGACAATCCTTCGTGTAGTGATCATCACCACAGATAAGACAAGGGTATCATGGTTTGCGCTTATCCCGATCGTCAACAGGGGTAGTTTTGGTTTTCTCTGCTTGAGGAGTATTTTTACCCTCCTTATTCTTACCCCTTCCCTTTTTAGATTTGTTTTTACCGGCTGGGGTAGATTGAACTGCATTTACCTCTGAAGTCTTGTTGGCGGGAGGGGCAGGAGATGGAGCATTCTGAACATTAGAAGAAGCAGATTTAGAGTTTGCGCTTGAAGCGAAATGTGGTTGGGCTTGGATAGTACCAACCACACCATCAGCTGCATGCGAGGCAACTGGAGTAGTTGAAGTGCTGGAAGTAGAAGGATGAGGCAAGTCAGGTAGTAAATCGTAAAGGGTTATCGTTTGTGAGTAAACGAGGTCAAGATATTGTGCATGACTGATAGCCTACTCTTCCATGAGTACGCCACCCATGGAAATGTCACGACCGATGTCATTCACAAATGATTTTGTGAACCACTCTGCCAGCAACTGATCGGGGAGCCCAAGTTTAATGAGACGTCGTCTCCTTCGCCACTCATGGATGTGATCGGATATGTGAGTGGCTTTGTTCTGTTTGAAGGAAGTCAAAATCTCAGTCCCCATGTCGTAACGGATCGGTAACTGGTAATGCATAAGGAAGGCATGGCTAGGGTGTTGAAGTCAGAGAAGAAACCTCGTGGAAATTTGATATACCACTTCGTAGCAGAACCTGTGAGGATTCGTTGAAAAAGACGTAAACAAATAGAGTCATCCATCAACGAGTTGGATGAGCACCATAGGTGAAAAGTCATAACGTAATTGTTTGGGTCCTCTCCCACTTTGCCGTCAAATTTAGGAATGTCCGATGGAAGCTTAGCTGGAATAGCATGCCATTGGGGAGAGTGAGGAATAGGATCATTTAAAATCCTTGACAAATCCAACATATCCAAAGTGGCTATAAAGGGTAATTGTCAATTCACCTGCGGGTATTGGTGGATTTGGGGGGGAAGCCCTATCGGAAAACTAGTAGGACCATAAGAAGTCTGCATATAATGTGAATACCCAGGCATATTCAGTGGTGGTTGGAGAGGATAGTAGCTCATAGGAGTATACCCTGGAACAGGGGCTTGAGTTTGAGCATTCGCCCCCCAAATGGGATTAAACGAACCTGGATATGGTTGGCCCATACTAGGAGGTATGATAGATGCAGCTGGAAACTGTTGCCCCCTAGTTGATTGAGGAGGATGTTGTATCAACTGATTCCAATACTGGACCAAGGAGGGAGGTATGTTTTGCCCATAGGGTGGGGTCCGTCCTCCCATCGAAGGTGGTGTTCCAATTGGGGGCAATGTTCCAATTGGGGGTTGTGTTCCAATTGGGATTTGTGTCCCAAAAGGAATTTTCCCGCTGAGAGGGGGTTGAGTCATACCACCTTGGTGAAATTGTCCACCAACCGGAAACTGGTAATTTGGAGTGAATGATGGAATAGCACCACTAGGGTTAAGACTGCTAGTATAAGACAAAGAAGGTCCTCCAAAATGAAATTGAGGGAGTGTTGGAATAAAACCGGGAAGAAAGTGCCCAGAAGAAGAAGAACCACGAGGAGAGATGGATGGAGTTTGCACAGGAGTAGGAATGGAAGCATTCAATGCATGATATCTGGGTGGTAGTGTCGGAGTGATGTTGGGTGTTCACGGTGTGTTGATGGGAGCAAGACTAACTACAGTAAACTCGGTTGGAACACTCGTAGTATCTGTGAGATGGGCCATTTTGGCAGGGACGGTAAAGTGATAAGCAATAGTCAATGGTACTGTCTCTGGACTAGAGATTTCGGTAATCATAGGTGGGTTGATTTCAGAAATCACAGGTGAACCTGGACCAAAAAGGTCCCGTCGGAAAACACCTATAGACCAAAAAAGATCTTGGCCTTCTATGGCTGGAAAGGGTCCAATTGGTGATCCAGAAGACGTAACAACTAAGTCTCTGAAAGAGTTCAATCGCATAAACTGTCGCTCAGAATCATGGTGAAGTCGAAATTCCTCTCGAGTATTTGTAATTCAAAAATTTTCTATAGAGTCAGTTCGTTCCACTTGTGGTGTGGTGACGACTGTGACTTCACTTTCCCGAGGAGATCCCTCAGGTGTACTTGTAGGCAAGGGTTGAGAACCGTCCAGATGCTCTGGAGATAAACCCTGCATTCTACGTGAACGACGTGGAGGAGCTATTGTAAATGAGTGACAAACTTCACGAAGAAAATCTTATGGTCAACTTCGATAAACAAACAACACGCGCTAGTAAACAAAATCTAGGAAGCAATCACCAAGCAAACAAGACCTTCTAATTCTGAAGCCACTAGTTGGTGATGAAATCCAATGTCGCAACAAGGAGACGATAAGGGGCTGGGCTAGGGTGGAAAAGTTACGCTGACGACCTGCTTAACGGACTTACACCCTGGTGCAAGCTCCCACACATAATCATGGGTATACCCTCCAAGGATCCCGAGTGAGTTTGGTCAACGTCAATTCCAGGTACTGTGAAGACTTTCCCCTTCACAGTCACCTCATGTAAGAACCTAGAAATATATGCCACTAAGGTTACCACCAACAACAATAAAGCCTGGGGGGACAGTCGACAGTCCGATCCACACGCAAGGGCAGGGTATATAGCCCGAAATCAACTCAAAAGGCTTCCACTCATCATTGTGGGTATACCTCCGAGTGATCCCTGTAATACGTGCAATCTCTACACTGATATCAACAAAGCAGGGTGAGTAACTCTGCCAATATCAATGCGACCTCGTGTTTGACCCTTGTGTGAGAAGGGCTTCCCAGGATAAGATGTTGCAAATGGAATTTAACACTCCTTAACACAAGATGCTATTGTGTGTTTTGTGCTTTGAAGAGTGTATCTCTCTTCCTACTCCAAAGCGCTAGCGTAGCTAAATGTTGGTGTAATAGAGCCCTAGAAAAAAGTTACTAATTAAATTTTATGATTGCGCAGTGTTATTAAGAGTTGTTGTTTACTCAAAGGAAACAGAGATGAAACTGATGTTGTATAAGGCTATGACCCAATGATGCATAGATAAGAATGCAATATAGCAATTTTCATTCAATGAATCCTATGTATGGGAAGGAGAGAGAATTTTTCCGGATCAAACTTTGAACTACAAGACACAATTTCCTTTAAAATGCAAATGCAACAAATCACGCATTAATAACAATTCTCTATTTTTTCTTTTTCAATAATTTCAACAATTGATTTTCAATGTTTTCGAAGACGAAAATGATTTTTGAAAGAAAAACGTTTGTTCACTTTTCAAAAAGGACCCACACCATGATAGCGAGAGTATAGAAAATAAAAAACCAATGAACAAGCAATGATAAAAACCCAAACCACTCTTTCAATGAAAACAAAAATAAGAAGCAAACCGATCTACTCTTTTCATTTGCATAAGAAAAGTGATCTTTCAAACAATAAGCAAATGATAAAGACCAAGAAACTCAACTTTCAACCGATTGTCGATCCTTAACCAAACAAGCACACTCAGATTCTGAAATCAGAGAGTATAGCTTTGCCAAGAAAATTCAAGAAATGAAAGTCAAGAACAAGTGATAGGAAAAGCCTTTGAAATCTTAAGACTATTCATGAACGAAAACGAAGACAAGAAGAACATCAATCAATGGTCCAAGAGACTCTTTTTAAGCATCTAAACTGATCTGGGCAATTCAAGATGCAAAAACTCAAATCCAAAACTTTGAAAAAATGAGTTCGCAGGCTGGCAATATTACAAAGTGTGAGAACTAGTGATTCTCGCAGGTGACTCTTGAGCAGAGTGCGAGAACCTCGCACTGAACCTAAAAGCAGGGTGCGAACCCTATAGATTCTCACAGGCTACTGTGAAGTGCAGTGCGAGAATTTCTGTAACTTGTCAAATTTTTGGAAAAAGACCCAAAATTTGAGGAGGCCTCTGAACCTAGAGGGTCTATCAGGGTATCCTGAAGACTCGGAGATTGATATGAATGGAGAACGGTAAGACAAGAACAAATGACCAAGGAAAATACCAAAAACCACAAAGAGGACGGATTATAATCCCCAGTGGAGTCGTCAATTTTGTTATCGGACTAATCGGTAGCTGCGGACACTAACAGATCTCCCTAGATCCACCTGGATCTAGAACAAAACAAGATAGGACATGACTCTTTCCCTAAGTTTTGACCATTGAAATAGCTAGTAGAAAGGAACAAGTAACATACCTTAGTATCGCTTCCTATGGTCTCTGTTGCTCCCGCTTCGCTCCGGTGCTCTCGTGAGGTCAAGACCAAGACAAAACAAACCAACCAAAGTGAAGATAGCAAAATATATTCAACGGTCAATTTATGTGTATGATCAAGGAATTACACAATAAAGTGAGAATATCTTTATGGGAAAGGGACATGCCACTGTATCAAATTAATTGAAAGTAAATATTACAACCTGATAGCCTTGATGTCGCAATCTTCCTTTCGATGGCTCTTGGCTCCAACACACACACTTGCTCAATCCTTGCATGAAGAAGATCAAATACAGTCTCCAAGTTGTTTTTCAAACTAACTCCTTCACACAATTCTTTCACCAATTCTCCAATGAATCTTCCTTAACCTTTTCCATGAGAATTCCCTCAATATATAGGAGAGAATGAGATAGTTACTTGGATAAGAATGATCCCAAAATATCAGGGAATCCAGTACAAGGATAACTATTCGAATGCCAACCCATTCTTCTAGAAGATTCCCTTCTAGAATCATCGAGAATTCATCTTTTCCCATGCTTTAGGACGAGTTTGCACCCTAGCTATTCAACACAGTGCGAGAAGTTCGCACCCTAGCTTAAGGCAGCCTGTGAGAATGGGTCATTCTCGCACCCTAATATATTAGCAGCTTGCGAACCCTCTTCAAAAGTGAGTTTTCTGGGAAGAGATGAAGGTAACTTTTCTCAGGAGAAAGTTCTTATGAAGAGCCTGAGTACACCATCCTTAATACACCATCATGATGACCAAAATCATGGGTAACAACTGGCTGATACAAAGATCTCGTCCTTGGCGAAGACACCCGATGTTGTATGGTTGTGGGTGTGGTGTTGTCGACAATCCCAACTATTTGATGACCTATCTATTGATGTGAAGGATCATACCCAGTGGACAGGTACCATATTGGATAGGTACACATGGGGAGATGATTAGTTCGGACCTCCATGGGGATGAAGAGCATACCAGATGGATGTTGAGACCCCAGCAGGGGGCAGAGATAGGACATAAGGGTTTTCACCGGAGAAGAGGAGGATGTTCCATAGAGGCAGCTTGGCAGAGCCTTACCTAGGGGGGTTGTTCCCTCTCCACTCGGACGTTGGCCATGGATGGCCCATGACGTCACCCATGATGGCTATGACATCATCCAACATTATGGACATTTTGGGGAGGTAGTTGTGGAAATTGTGGTACGTATGGCAGCTTGGAGAGGCCCAAGGAGGGCTAACGTTTTTCTCCAGGAGGCCAATGATGCCCTAAAAATGGCTAACGTCACCCTAGTAAGGGCATGATGTCTTTACTTTTGCTTGATTAGGTTTTAATTTATGACATTTAGTGTAAAACAATATTATTTTGTATTTTGGCCTTGTCGGACTTTTGGTGACCTAAATTTTAATAAATGTAATTGATATTGTATAAGTAGAGAGCTAAAAATCTCATTATGATCATCATATTTCACTCACTCTTGGTGAGGTCTGAAATTTGCGCCCTCATTTAGGGTTTTGGCTGAAATTTTCATGTGCACTTGTTGAAGGAGGATTTTTCTTAGCTATTTTGGCATTTTCTTGGTGGAAGGTTTACAACTAGGGTTTGGCTAGATGAATGCTTGGTGAATGTAAGGGAATTTCTACAATCCTTCTTTGTTGAATGGTTATGGTGTTTTTTACTTGCATTTTGTTAATGAAATTTGTTGAATTAAA
Organism: Picea engelmannii; assembly: GCA_009831015.1. Lineage (NCBI taxonomy): Eukaryota > Viridiplantae > Streptophyta > Pinopsida > Pinales > Pinaceae > Picea > Picea engelmannii. The sequence goes on from ML777542.1 coordinate 531,372, forward strand.
CCCTAGGGTACAAGCACATGTTGGTTTTCTTGTTTCATGTCCCTACTAGGTTGTGCTAAGAGCCATTTTTATTTGTTGAATATATATAGAGACTTTCCATATAAACACTGTATCTCTACTTTTCTATCCTAGCCATTTCATTTTTACCCTTTGAGCTAAATAAGGAGGAAAACACACTAAGGCCTAAGGTTTCTACACCTTAGTGAGCCATTTTCCCTTAGGGTTTGATTGATGAAGCCTTACCTTAGCAACACTTCATCATTAAACTCTCTTGTCTTTAGCCCTACCATTATTGATCTGAAAATAGAAGGCTGACTTGTTATGCTATGCAAGCACCCCTACTTCATAAAAATAAACTTTACAGGACCTTGCTTCATGTGTATAAATATACAAAATAAACTTATGTGTTAAGTTCATGTATCTTCTTGTAAATGCTTATGTATGAGAAAATGTTCTTTTAAATGGTTATATATGTACTTGCAATAAATACACAGCAACACAACTTGCAGCAAACAAACCATCAAACTCAGAACAATCACAACATGATAAAGGAGTTCACCCCCCTCCGGGCTACATCTCCTTGAGCCTCCATAATGGACTTGGCTCTCTGGGATTAATTTTTCAAAATTTCTTTTACAAGCTGCTGCTCAACTCCAATGGAAAAATAGACTGTACCATTGAGATCTGAACACATAAAAACCCCAAAAATGACTAATAGAACTCTGAAAACGGATCATGGCTCATCCGAGCATGACCTCTTCTACATGTGGCCATAAGATTCCCTGAGATTCTCTTTGGAAAAAACACATGTAAAAGTCCTTAACAGCCTCTGAAACCTGTCCCAATGTGTTCAGAGCATATCAATTATCCAAAAATGATTATTCAATCACAGAAAACAAACATAGGCTCACCAAACCATGTCCTCCATCAAAGGGGGCTTCAAGCTCCCTGGAGCTTCCTAGAACTTCAATGGTGAAAAACTTGCAGAAGAAGTCTTCAAATAGCTTTGAAAATGGCACCAATGGATCCAACACGTCCAGAAACCCCTAGCTAGGCTTTTACGGCACCTCAATCGGCCAAACAATGAAGAAGTTAGGCCTCCTCCATTTTCCTCCTTCAACTTTGCTGGAACTGGTTCTACAAAACGCACCTTTGTGTGCATGAACCAAGAACATGCTCCAAAACGTGCGTTAAAACCTAGCTCCGAGCGGTTCCGAAAAATGGTCCAAACTTTAGGACAGTTAGGGCACCTCTAGCCCCCAACCGCCTAGCACCTGGGCACATGGTCATATGACCTCGCGCTATATAAAAAAAAGGCTTAACAGTTATAAAACCGTGTAACCATATACAAAACGCGCCATATTTAATATATGGTTAATACAAAACTTGGTTCATAAATCCGCGTGCATATTTATTAACACACATTACAAATCCACGACTATTTGGTTTTAAAACCGCGTGCAATAACTCCGCGCAAATGGTCATATGCGAGGGTCATATAACAATGTTTAGCACCGGGGGTCGGGGCTAAGCCCCGACCCTACCCCCCCGCCAAATAATACAAAAATTAAATTCAAATATAATTTTTGTCGTTATACTAACAAGAACCACCGCATGGCCTGTTGGTCGGAGGCTCACTGTGAAGTCTTTAGCATAGGGGGGAGGTCCAGGGGTCGAACCCCACGGACCCCAACATATTTTTATACAACCAAATAACCAAAAATGAGGGGGACACGTGGCACCCATGGATTGGGCCACGTGTCCTCATATTACTTGTCACCAACCGAACACGTGTCACCACCCAATTCACCAGCAACCAACCAATAAACGTGTGCCACGTCATCGCCACACACGTTGCTGACATCATCCAACACGTAGGATGTTGACATCATCCTGTGCCATGTGTCACCCTTCCAATGGTGACACGTGTCACTTCGGGATTGGTCCAACCGTACACCAAAAAGTTCAAATCTGCCTGACACATTTCATCATCTAGAGCCACCACGTGTCCTGTACAGACCTGCCACGTGTCATGTACGGACTGTACGAACTGGTACAGTCAGCATCAAATTTTTCCCTGTTTGGCTCGACAAACAGATGGCGATATATTCTCCATACAGACTCCATTTGAGAAAGTAAATATACCGCCGGAATCAGGAAGATGAGACGGACGCAATGGCACCATTTTCGTCGCATTCCGATCACTTTGAAAATTGAGCAAAATTTGACCCCTAATCCAGATTTTGATCAATTATCATTTCGGCCCTTCAACTTTTGCAGCCTTTTTTGACTCCATTTACCCTAATAGAGCATTGATCTAAGACCTTATACTTGAGCCTTTTTTATCACAATTTCTAAATACTCTTGAACAACCTTTAACTCCTTCTAGCCCTATCCTAGATTAACAATTACTAATTGTTGGCACACAGGGGCAGATCCAAGGTTCAATGCTTCAAAAACGCACCAACAAAACCCTAACTACCAGCCCTTTCGGCATCACCTGTGAAGCAAATGAAGTCTCACCCAAGGTAGAGGTAGGGGTGGTTGCAGGACTCAGGTGTATGCAACCTAGTTGGGACATAGATCTGTGATTACAAGTCCTTAACAGATAACTTAGCAGTTATAGTTCATTAGTGTTTAATCTTAGTTCACAACGCAGATAAACCCTAATTACAGAGCAGCGCAGTATTCCAAAAGATCCAACACATTCAATCACTAAGCACATCAACATATATCAGATCTAGCATCTTATTCACATTATTAGGCACTAAGCTATCATATCCATCTAAGCACACATCGTTGCACTAAATATAAATCATATCAACAATACAACAACCATAATGCACAAAGCAATCACAACACGGGATATACGTGGTTCACCCCCAGCCTGAGGCTACGTCCACTAACTCTTCTTCTTCTTTATTGTCTTTTGTCAATCTTGTACATGCACAGAGCCACAATATCTTACTCCGCATAGGACAGGAGATCTGCACATGCTTCACTAGATCCTCCTTCCCTGAGCTAGGTTACAGCACAAAGCCTTTACACAGTCACTTTCACTTAACCTTGCAAGTCTCACGCAGTATGCATAGAGCATTTACAATGATCATTCACACTTAGCATAACATCACACAGATGCACCTAGCATGGCACATACACACTTGTGTTTCCTTACATCGCCTAGATATCTATTTATACATTACAAAAGAGGCCTAAGCCTGGGTCAACCCATGGGCCGACATCCCCATACCCGTTACATAAGCCAAAAACCCAAAAATCCCTAATTGAGGGGCTAAGATCCCGTGATCTCCGCTTCGACTTGCGCTCCACCTTCGAAAACCTGTCAAAGTCTCAAAAATAGGTCAAACATGACCAAGGATCTCCAAAACTTGGTCAAGGGCCAACACTAACCCTATTGTTTTCGTCATCTATTTGTGTTATAAACATATCCATGCAACATTTATTGTGTCTCTAAATCATTTGAATGATTGGCTAAAGAGTTGCTTCTAGTATTGATATTGTTACATTGATTGCCATTGATCATTGTGAAGATTCTTTAGTGCTTGTAATCATTTCTATTGTACATCATTGATTTGCTTCATTACTATGATTGGTAAATTTCTTTATATCAGAAATTCTTTGATTATACAAAGTACTAACCAAGCAAGTGACGTTGTGCATGTATAGTTTTCTTGTTGATTTGTCTTGGGAAGGTACACTTTGGGTATCATTTGTACTTTCGGTTATCTTTATCTTATTGGCTGATTAGCCGGAATTTCTGATCAGTGGTGACTTGTGAGGGGGAAAACTTCTACTTATCCATAAGCCTTTTCCTTCTCAAAACCCCAGGTCACCGGGGATGTCTCCCCTGGGCCTACCACCCTAAAAAGAAAGAGTTATCCTAATGAGGTGACAGTGGTAGGATAGTCTTAGTTTCGCCAGTTTTCCCTTCTTCCATCCATATTTTTATACAACTACAAACTGTGTGATAACATTTTGGTGCCGCTGTTGGGGAACACTGAGTCAATTCTCCTAAAAGACAACACTTTTTCGGTAAGACTTTCCTCAACAATATTTATCTTACAAGCTTACCTGGCGAGCGATTCCCTTATCTCTTTTGATAATTTCAATAAAATTATTTGGCGACTCCACAGATGACGACCCGTAGTGGGTGTCAGTACATACCTCCTTCTACTACTGTGGTCTCTACTACCTCTACAAATCCTATTACCTCCGTTAGTTCTCCCAAATGGTCTCACAAAGAACTCTTTGGATATTTAGACTTAGATAACACCCAAGGGGGGTTATATGACCTACCAAATAAGGTTGACTCCTGGATACCTAGGTTTTCAGGAGAAAAGGGATCCTGTGGTAACTCTCATTGGACCAAATTCTGCGAAGGGTTTTTCACCAATCTGGACAGGAACACCCTGATGTACTTATGAGGCTCTTTTCAAGATCACTCACCAGGAATGCCAGAGGATGGATTAATAGTCTCCCGAGTGGAAGCATCAAAACCCCTGAAGATCTTGAACACACTTTTAAGAATAGTTGGTGTGAAAATGAAAGTATGGATTCCCTTTACTCTCATTACCTCGAAGCTTGCAAATAAATAAACGAAGACGTTAGGGAATTCAATGATAGGTTTTATACTCTCATTAACAAACTTGAGCCCAATTTCCTCCCCAAGAGAATTATTCTCCAATGTTACCTTAACTCTTTTGAAGGAACTTTACAACTCACCCTCAAGAATCAATTTCCTACAAACCTAGAAGAAGCTCAAGATGTTGCCTACCATATTGAAGAGAATCTTAATTTTAGCAGTCCCACCCATCAGGTCAACCTATTGAACAATGACATCTAGGAAATAAATAAGGAAAGCATGGGAGGACCAGAGCATGACCCCCTAGAGATTATATATTTGGAAAACCATGCTTTCCATAAGAAATGGAGCACATGTTTCTCAAACATGAAAGATGCCTTAAAAATTTTAAGACAACATGAACCATCTGAGGATCTAAGTATGGCTACTCATGAGAAACCTAATTTTTTAAATTCCATATTCACCTTGATCAGGCTAAGTCAAACCCAAAAAAATCAAGACATGAGGGAGCCTAGGTTTGAATCCTTTGGCCAAACAAATGAGGACTCAAGGATGAAGCTTGAAGAGCCCCAAGTGTATACTAGCAATCAACCCCAACGTCTCTCAAAACCTGGAAACAATAGCACCAACCTGAGCACTAGTATGACCTATATCTTGCAAAAGGTTAAAAGGATTCGTACAATGTTGGAAATCACTTCTCTGAAAAAGAAAATCACATATGACCAACTATTGTTCGAAGGAACTTCCACACTATTACAAGCTAGTTATTTTGGGCAAAATGAGAAAACACCCTTTTCCTTGCCAACAAATGATCATGGACCTAGTGACTATAACTCGGTACATCTATGCTTATTCCAAGGTTGGCCCACTCTTCCCTTGACAGAAGAAGATAATATTAGAGAAATAACATGGACTAAAGGAAAGGGTGACCAAAGTGTTTTTAGAAACCATGAGAACAATATTGCACTAGGTGATGATGAGGTGTTACTTTTGCAAGAAACATGCATAAGGGATAATTCTTTGATGGAACCCCGCCCCACCATTTTGGAACAAGAAAGAGATACAAATTGGGGTGATTGTCTCTATGATGCCTCTGACATCTCTGAAGAATGGGATGATTATTGTTCTACACAAGGAGATGAATATTTGATAAGGGGAGGAGTTGGTTTCGTCAAATGGGAAGAAGATGTTTTCGGGACTAACAAAGCCCATGACCAAATAAACAATGTAGGCCATGTTATAGAAGGCCCCCAGATTTTCCTCAATTTCACTCATGAGGAACATAGAGAAGGCATGAAAGAGGCAACCAGTAAGGATAAAATGGAAATAATAAACAACTCAGACCAGGAATCGAAGGAGAAGTTGGGAAAACGAGAATTTCAGGTTTATAGACAAAAGAATATAAACCAACCTATCCTCACCATTCCCGCAATAAATCAAACAAAGCCTTCACCTTTGAACACTATTCCTCCTAAAACACCCAAAACCGAAAGGGTGGACTTGAACTTTGACTTCGAAGGGGCACTATCCAAGATGCACGTGACCATCCCTCTAAGAGAATTCATTAAGGTACCATCTGTTAAAGAAATATTTGATAGTTTCTTCAAAGGATCAGATGGACATATGGACCCCCCTATTATGTTACAAGATGATCACTTTAGGGTCCAGTATGTGAACACCCGCTCTTTTTCATCACCTTGCTAATGAATAACAAGAGCCTCAACGATTGCATGTTGGATTCAGGGGTCGGTGCTAACATGATGTCTCTCAAGGTCATGCAGTAATTGGGCCTAGAGGTGACACGACCTTACATAAATGTGTGAGTCTTTGAGTCTATAGCCATACCCACACATGGGGTAATTGAAAATGTGGAAGTTTTCCTTAAAGAGTACCCTGAGAAAGTAATCCACATTGACATAGTGGTAGTAGACGTCCCAGATGTGTGGGGAATGTTGTTGTCTAGGAAGTTTGCCTCAATTATGGGTGGCACCCTTGATACTTATGTGAATATACATTTTAACAATGGAACAATAGGCCATCTCCCAAATGTTCCAGTGACCAAAACCCATGTGCAAGAAACTAGTTACCCTGTCAAAAATGACAAAGCACATGAGAAAATCATGGAAAATATTCCTGAATATAGACAAGTATGAGAACAAAGAAGTTGGGGCTGTAAAATTACTAAAGAAGGGAGAAAGTGATATATTGATTCAGCCTTCCCAGCAAGAAGTCTTTATGGCATAATCCCACCCTCCTCCCTCCGCACAATACACCAGGGTTGTTCAGGGAACAACCAAATTCAAAATCAGAGAGTACATGGAGGGGAACATAGTATGGATGTGGGATACCAACAAAGGGGAGCATACTAATGTCAAAGGAAGTACTCAGTTTTGGCTTGGACCTTTCAGAGTTTGAAGAAAGTCAGTTAATGACTCTTATTACCTATCTACATTGGAAGGACAAAGGCTCCCATTACCAGTCAGCAGGCACCTCCTCAAAAACCACCAAGGTGGGGGAACTTGACTTCACAGGTAAGTGAAGGTAAGTAGATAGCCATTTGAATTCATTGTATATACCATTTGCATTTCATACTAGAGTAGTTTTCTTTTACACTTGTACATATGTTTTCTTTCAGTTTAATATATGTGAGTTGGGGGTGATATCACCACCCCAAATTATTACTGATAGTTTCTATTGAGATCAAGCAGGTTACAATTTATGCCATAGATTTTGAGGTTCTCACGTTCTCTATGGTGATCACATGTCCCCGAGTTGGAGCCAGATGTTATCCCCCATTTTAGGGATAACTAAGGATATTATGTCTCAAGGCCCACAAGTCCTCGACATGGAGTAGCGAGAGCCAGGTCGACTTGAGCATGGCCCTGGAGGGCCCATATTTTCTTCCTTTCAGCACCTCCAATTTTTGAGAAGCAACAACATCCATCACCTCGGCTTGGTCCTATAGCAGAGATGGATCTTTCTCCATGAGGTAATGAGTCTGGGTATCATGGTATGTGTCACTCTGATCCTCAAAACCTTCAAATATGTGCATTTATTTCTTTTTGTTTCTAATGTGTGCTTGGATCTTATACTTATCCACTTGACCATGTCTGGGGGGAATGACAGGATTCCCTAGTAAGCTTGTGTCCATAGGTTTTGAGTTTCCACTAAGGGGATTTATGAAAAGTCATTGTCCGCTCCCGCCATACTTACCACTTTCCATCTTACTTCCCTCTCATCCATCCCATTACATTGGTTCGGTCATTGGGTTGGCCAATCATTTAAGGGTTGCACCTTTCCTTATGGGAAGAAGGGGATAAATGCCCAGAAGGTAAAAGTAGTTGGCAAAAGATAAAATTCTAAGAAAAATAAAACCTCGAGATGCTTTGCCCAGGGATCCCTGAGAAAGAAGTAAAAATATTCTCAGCAAGAAACAAGAGGGACCCATAAAAAATAATAAAACAAGACCTAGTCAGAGGATAGGGGGTCTCATCACGAGCCAGCCTATTAGGTCCATGGGAATATAGTGGTATGACACTACTAGCAGTTGGTTACCACACCAGGGTAGTGTCTCTTAGTGGCATAGCCAAGAGAAAGGGGACCTCATCATGAGACAACCTTCTCATTTTTGTGAAAGTGCTTGTGGGTAACATTTCCATCACTGGTCACCATGCGAGGGATGTGTCCCTTGATCAGATTCTTGAAAGAAAAAGAAATAAAGAAATAAGAATAAAAGGCATGACGGACTTGGAAACATTTGCATCTAGGATAGGTGCATCTCACCATCTACAAAGGCACCCACAGGTAAGTCATGCATTTCCCTTCTATAACTTCACCCCTTGTTAGGACATCCCTTACCCACCTCATCCATTAATCATGTCTTGGATTTGATTTCTTCCGCAAATATCCCACATCCAGTGGACACTAGCCCAATAGGATTCCCTGTCACTTCCTCCAAACTTGCCTTGCAGATTTGTATAATGTCTTTGAGCACTTCACTGAGTAAAAAGGATTTTATGCACATGTTTAATAAAATTGATGATTGGATGTGATTGACATTGCCATCATCCCTGTGACTTATCATCCCATGGAGAGCGTATCCATTGATGTGTAGGATCATACTCAGTGGACAGGCACCATATTGGAGAGGTACACATGGAGAGATGATTATTTTAGACCTCCATGGTGCTGAAGAGCCCACCAGATCGATGTTGAGACCCCAGCAGGGGGCAGAGACATGACAAAGGGGTTTTCACCGGAGAAAAGGAGGATGTTCCACAGAGGCAGCCTGACAGAGCCTTACCCAGGGGGGTTGTTCCCTCTCCACTAGGACGTTGGCCTTGGAAGGCCCATGACATCACCGAGGATGCCTATGACATCATCCAACATTATGGACATTTTGGGGAGGCATTTTTGGCATTTGTGGCACACGTGGCATCTTGGAGAGGCCCAACGAGGGCTAACATTTTTCTCCAGGAGACCAATGATGCCCTAAAAATGGCTAACGTCACCCTAGAAATGGAATGACGTCTTTACTTTTTCTTGATTAGGTTTTAATTTATGACATTTAGTGTAAAAAAATATTATTTTGTATTTTGGCCTTGTCGGCCTTTTGGTGACCTAAATTTTAATAAAGGTCATTGATATTGTATAAGTAGAGATCTAAAGCTCTCATTCTGATCATCATCTTTCACTCACTCTTGGTAAGGTCTGAAATTTGTGCCCTCCTTTAGGGTTTTGGCTGAAATTTTCATGCGCACTTGTTGAAGGAGGTTTTTTCTTGGCTATTTTGGCATTTTCTTGGTGGAAGGTTTACAACTAGGGTTTGGCTAGATGAATGCTTGGTGAATGTAAGTGAAATTCTAAAATCCTTCTTTGTTGAATGGTTATGATGTTTTTTACTTGCATTTTTTTAATGAAATTTGTTGAATTAAACCCTAGGGGAGAAGCACATGTTGGTGTTCTTGTTTCATGTCCCTACTAAGTTGTGCTAAGAGCCATTTTGATTTGATGAAGATAGATAGAGCCTTTCCATAGCAACACTCTACCTCTACTCTTCTATCCTAGTCGTTTCATCTTTACCCTTTGAGGTAAAGAACGAGGAAAACACACTAAGGCCTAGGGTTTCTACACCTTAGTGAGTCATTTTCCCGCAGGGTTTGATTGATGAAGCCTTGCCTTAGCAACACTTCATCATTAAAATCTCTTGTCTTTAGCTTTACCACTATAATTTTGGCCCTTCAACTTTTTCAGCCTTTTTTGACTCCATTTACCCTAATAACGCATTTATCTCAGACCTTATACTTGAGCCTTTTTTATCACAACTTCTAGATACTCTTGAACAAACTTTAACTCCTTCTAACCCTAGCCCAGATTAACAATTACTAACCCTATTGTTTTCATCATCTATTTGTGTTATAAACATATCCATGCAACATTTGTTGTGTCTCTAAAGCAATTGAATGATTGGCTAAAGCGTTGCTTCTAGTATTGATATTGTTACATTGATTTCCATTTATTATTGTGAAGATTCTTTAGCGCTTGTTGTGAAGTGACATATTGTAATCATTGCTATTCTACATCTATTATTTTCTTCATTAATATGATTGGTCAATTTCTTTATATAAGAATGTCTTTGATTATACGAATTACTAACCAAGCAAGTGACCTTGCGCATGTATAGTTTTCTTGTTTCTTTGTCTCGGGCAGGTACACTTTGGGTATCATTTGTACGTCTGGTTATCTTTATCTTATTGGATGAATAGCCAGATTTTATGATTGATGGTGACTTGTGATGGGGAAAACTTATACTTAGCCATAAGCCTTTTCCTTCTCAAAACCCCAGGTCACCGGGGACGTCTCCCCTGGGCCTACCACCATAAACATAAAGAGTTGTCCTATTGAGGTGACAGTGGAAGGATAGTCTCAGTTTCGCCAGTTTTCCCTTCTCCCATCCATATTTTGCTACAACTACAAACTGTGCGATAATAGGATCGACCCCATATATTCCAGACTCCTCTATGGAAATTTTCTCCTAGTAAGTTTCCCACCAATGTTTGACATGGGGGAGAGCCTTAAATAGTGCGAAGGTGATATTTTCATTGTTGTAGAAATTATGAACAGAGAAATAACCTTGCAGTAGATTTAACCATTTTTCTAGGGCATCCACATCTATCTTTCCTTCAAATATGGGAATATAAAAATTAAATTGTACCTTGAAAGGAGAGGTGCCTCCAAAGTGGTTGCTTGATGAATATTTTCATGTTGTTATCAGAAGGCGTTGAAGGATGTGGGAAAAATTCTCCATGATTTCGTCGCTTTGTCACGTGAGAGCTTACTCAAGCAACAAATTGATAGAATTGTCTCCTCTATCGTTTTTCTTTTCTTCCACCATGGAGGTTTTCTTGGGCGTGCGATAGAAATTTTCCTCAAGAGATACAATCTTGCGACCCAACTTGATATACTTGGACCTCGTCAGGGACATGCACTGAAAAACGATCAAGAGTAGCCTGCTCTGATACCACTGATCCAGATTATTTTTGGCACAAAATGAGAATAGAGATATAATAAAGAAATATAAAGAGAAATCTAGGATATCCAATAATATAAAAAAAATGTATCAGAGATGCAACCATAAACATAGAGATATAGTAATACACAATTTCTATTAATGAGCGAAATGTACAAAACTGTAGAAATACATAGTGAAAGACTCGCTAGAATGGTGGAAGCTTATCTCTGAGAAGAGATTTGAAAGATAATCACATTTGCAAGAAGATGATTTTTATAGTGAGGCTCCAAAGGCATTTTTAACATAAGTAAAATCCAAAACCCTAGCCCCGGAAGATGAAAATCCAAAAGGTTTGCAGTCCCCGATGGGGGTAGTTGATACGTCAACTTCCCAAGGGCGTACCTTTTGCATACGATCTCTATTTGGGGTGTTCGATACACTGTTGGATAGGTCTAATAGAGAAGAAAAATTTTCTACTGGCCCAGGCTAGCACCTTTGGCATTCATTTGGGCCCCAAATCCAAAAAAACATCATTTAGGGCCTAAAAATGACCCCGAAAGTTTGGAACCCAAAAAGCTGTCGAAAAATTGCCAAGGTGGAAAACTGTTTTTCGAACCAATGGAATAGGTGGGTGGCCACCGATATCCACCTGGATCAACCCTATAGGGTCTCTGTTAGTGGTCTCTGGTTGGTTCAAATAATCAGTTTTACTTTCTTTTTGAAAAGAACGTATGTTGTTTCTTTGTTTTCTCTTGTTCTCTTTAAAGGTTTAGAGTGAGCCTATAAGTTTTAGATCCTCTTATGGATTCTAGTGAATCCCTAAATTTACGCAGTGGTATAGGGTCTATTTTTGGTTCTATCTTCTCTTTATCATGTTTTATGCTTTGAAAAACAAAAGGATCTTTTACTTCTGTTTTTCTTTTCTAAGCATTTCGAAAAATCCAAAAAATATTGCATTCAGTTATGCAGTTAGTTTGGAAATTGTAGCATAGGTTGTTTTTCACAAAAGAAAATACTTATTTTTAAAGGTTCCTTCTTAACTGGTTTCCTGAAAGTTTAGTAATTTTGAATCATAAAATGAAAAATTATTTTAGGAAACTTTTGGTTATAAGATCTTGAAATACTATTTTGAAAAGTTTGCAGTTACAAAGATTTAAAAGTCATTTCTTTCAATTGACGAATCTAGTTTTCTTTTACACAAATGATTTAAAGTTTTTCTTCTCTTTCATCTCTTATAAACAACACAAGTTGTACATTCATATCCTTTGATTAAATCAAGCCAATTAAAATCAACGCTTAAAACTTAAAATCAATTAGACTTTTTGTTTATAGGGTTCACCAAGTAGTCTAGGCTCTAGGGCCTTTAAATAGGTGTGAAGAGGAAACTCTTCAAAACCACATAAAAAAACATAGGAGTCTGTGATAGGGAGTGTCAGAATTCCAGTGTTGTAAGATTCAACCGGGATCCCCCTCTAACACAACGGATAAACACACGGTCGCGTAAGGAAAGGTAGAGGGGATAACCCCTCCAAAGATGGACAAAGCGTAGTGGGGATTGTATATTGAGGGTCGTTCTTGGGAATTAAACCGATCGCATTTTACTAAGGATCCTAGTGGACCTCTAATTTGATCGATATCCTCAGTTTTCTTCTGGACCATTTTCCTTCGGTACCCTTGAAGGGATTCAAACTTTGTTATCCTTATCATTCCAATTAGCCCAACTATTGACTGTACCCGCCTGGTGACTGACTACGAGTTGGAAACATAGTTTCCTATTTTTAGGGACTTACATAGGTGACTGTAGGGGTTTACCACGATACCTAGGGCATATTTCGGATCGCTATTTGTAGAGTATACCCAGAAGGTGTTTCCGTGTTCGAGTTACACTTGCATCGGTAAGTTGATCTAGTGTTGATTGGCGCAATTGTTCTTCCTACTAGTTAGTTGTTTCCTTGACTTTCCTTTAGGAGATTTTTGTGTGTGCTCTTTGTTTCATGCTAGATAAACCTTATATTTTTGTTTCATCATTTCACAAGGTGGAATATCAATAGCTCCACCATTCACATGGGCTTCAGGGCCTGTCGTCAATTACTTTCGAGCCACCTCCACCACCATTGAGGTGTAGACTAGATAAAGAAGGTTCGTTTGAAGCTACTAGGCCATAGGAAACCGTGCCCGATCCAGCTTCAAGAGAATACTTTCCTACACTGGAGGAATATATTGTCTCTGACCTTGAGACCGAAGGTTTTAGGCCATCAAATCCTTTGATTACTGACTTATCGACGATGCTTCTAATTTAGGTAGTCCCTCCCGAGGTGACTTCACATGAGCAACAGTTTGTCTGGCAAGTGACGATGGAAGCAACTAGTGCTACTTCATAAAGGAATCCTCATACTCTCATCTCGGCTCTCACGGGAGGGGGTTTTGTTCCTCCTCCCCCACCTCCACCTGTCAAGACCATGGTTGTTCAAACGCCCACTACTTTGGGAAGTGGTTCAATTACTTCGATGATGTTGACCACTATTCCCTCTATTCAAAACATGTCTAGCACTCCATTTTCATATGGGATGTCAAGTTTTGACTCTAACTCAGTTCTCACTTACTCTACTCTACAAACCATTGGTCTAGGGGCAACGAGCTCTAATTCTCCCTTCCAAGGAGACGTCGAAGGGAACCACCGCCCCATTCAACGCCATTCCTTATGGTGGAGGTCACATCCCTCCTCCGTCCCCTTCACTTGGAGGAACTTTTCATTAGCTGATCAAGCCTAATACCAACTATAGTTTGTTTAGTGGAGGTAGCCATGGAACTTCATCCTACATGACTCTGATGGGATCCATGCCTTTTTATTTGTTCGATGCATTTGGAAATAATGCTTTCTCTTCATCTGCTTTCTTGACTGGGGGAAACACCATATTTGGTCAACAAAACTGTATGAAAGGTTTCATTCCTTTGCAGGGAGCGATGACAAGAGTTTACTATTTGCGAGGTATTGGGAATCTTTGTCAGGGCTCGTTTCCCTCATAAGGGATGTCGATCGAGTGAAACCCCTCCCACATTTAGTGGAACCCCGAGAAGGGTTCAATACCTATGCCAGGAGGGTCAGCTGGGGGCATCCCAAACCAAGGTCCTTAGAAAACTGTACAAGGAGAAATCCCTACACAATCCATGTCATCTAACTTCGGGAATCAGGCGACGATGCAACATCAAACACAAGTCCCTTTTTTCGGATAGGGCCACCATGGTTTCTACCAAAAACCTGCCCAATATTCAAACTTTTCCTAACAACCTGGTGCTAGCCAAAATCGAGGCCCCTCTTTTCATGTGAATCTGCCACAACCGAAACTACCTTTTCTAGAAACTATGCATTTTCCAGACTTGTTGAGACTTTTGAACAACCTGATTTGCCATGATCCACGTTGGCCCCCCATGCCAACAGAGTTTCCCTTGGACATCCCTAAGTTTGAAGGTAAGCCTGGTGAAGATCCAGGTCATCATGTGATGACATTTCACTTATGGTGCTCATCCAACTCATTAAAGGATGGCATTGTTCAGTTGCACTTGTTTCAACACACTCTTATAGGGGGTGTCGTGAAATGCAATATCAAGCTCGACAACTCGAAGTATGCTTACTTTAATAACTTGGTTATGGTTTTCTTAAACCATTTCCAATTTTCAGTGAGATACGATGCCGACACTGAGTTGTTGGCTAAATTTGAGTAGACGAAAGATGACCACATCTCGGATCACATCTGAGAATGGCGGAAATGAAAGAGTTTGATTACATTCAAGGTCCCTACCTCATTTTTGATTGAGTGGTTCCTAAAGTATTTGGTTCCTTGCGTGTCCAAAGACGTCACAACATCTGTATTTTTCTCCGAAGAAGAGGCTATCATGAGATCCAAGAATCTGGAACTGATTTATTCTCATTCTGGTATGTTATATGAGATCTTACTCGACGCACCACGATTGACTCTCGACAAATAAAAAAAGAATTCTAGGCCTCACACCGATGGCATAGTAGGCTCAACATAAAGCAAGTCCACAGATCAGTTGTCTAATCAATTACAACAGTTATTGATTCAACAGATTGTGGCCAACCAAACTCTTAGTTTGACTGCCCCTGTAACCCAAACGTCGGATGTACATAGTGTTCAAACGAAATATCCCAAGGGTAACCAAAAAATCGAGGGAAAGAGGAAACATAATAACAAGAAGGGTAAGGGGGATAATAAGGTTGAAAATAATGATGGCGAGGGAAAAAATGAAAAGAGAAAAGTAAAGTTTTCATGTAAGCTTTGCATGGATGACCACTTAACTCACCAGTGCCCTCAACTTGAGGAATCCCAAAAGCTACTGGCACAAAAACATCCTACCATGTTGAAAAAACCTTTTCCACAAAGGAAAAATATGTCTCAAGCTTCCTCATCCACAAGTGTTTCTGGGGGCAGTCAGGGAACCCCCACACCCAATAATAATAACAGGGAAACAAACATTTATATGATGAAAGCCAAATCTCATCTATCAACAAAGGATCATAACTACGGAACACCAGAATCCACTGAGAAGGGAAAACAAGCCTCCAACCCATTGACTCCTCTTCAAATTGAGAGGACAATGGGATAAATGATGACTCACATCCCTAGAGTTGCATTCAAAAGTGCTTCTCACAACCATAACGTAAGGGATGCTCATAATTAATCCATCGTGGAGGATCTGGCACAAACTCCTTGTGTAATGTCTGCTCTGGAAGTTCTCCAGAGTTTCCCCTCACAGAGAAAAGTGTTGTTGTCTGCCTTGGGAGCGGGAGAGACCAATAACTCAAGAATGATTGTTTTTTATCCTACAAACTATAAACCTCGTCTTCCTTACCATCTCTCTTTTCAGATATTAGTTGCATGCACCACGAAATTTTTGAGACGAAACATTTTCCGTACAGTGGTGGATGAGGGTTCCTCGACTTGTGTGATGTCATTGGCATGTTGGAAGGCCATCGACCAACCGAATTTTTCTCCGTTTCCCACATTTCTTACTACGTTTGAAGGTCGATCGTTCATACCACATGGTATAATTCCCTTTTTCCCTATGTAGTTGGAGGGAAAAACTATGTGTGTCAAGGTAGAAGTAGTCGATGTGTCTCTCAACTACAATATTTTGTTAGGATGGATTTGAACCTACAATATTACATCAGTTGTATCCACCATTTTTTGGGCCTTATATTTTCCTCACAAAGGACAGATCATAACCGTTGATCTGTTATCCTTCTCCTGTCCTGACCCTTCGTCGGGGGCATCCACGGTCCTGATGATTGACAACCCACAACCATGTACTGTCAATTTAGGTGCCATATTTTTTCAATATTTAATGGGGACTTTTGATTATCTGGCGCCTTCCAATGATGTTAAGTTTGTTTCGGCTGTCCCCGACCAGCTGAAGGCTACGATTTTTTAGGTCTCGTCTTTTAGAAAAAATTAATTTTAATACCTATGGACTTTACCTTCCCCATCAACTTTAATGGAAGGGGTAGGGCACCTTGGCATGGCCATACCCTTATCCACTGCCGAGGTTCCATATAGTATTGTCCAACAAGCCTTGAACAACCCCAATCTGACTCCCCCACAAGAGCTAGATCCTCTTCTTGAGCCTATTTGGGTTCAACACTCTCTCATCGCTCATGACCCTTTAGACTCAATCTTACCCTCTGATGAGGTGATTCTAGAGGAAATGATTGGGCCAGACAAACCTTGGGATGATCTTCACCACATATCTTATTTCTTACCCAAGCTCAAGAGAATAGAGGCATGAGAGTTTGTTATGACCATGAATGGAGATGCCCCTTTTCCTATTAACCCTCTGGCTACGCAAGAAATATATGCCGAGGGAAACATGGTAAGTATTATTGAGACAATTCCTATTGACATCTCCAAAAACCCTGGCATCATAGAAAATGTCTTCATTGGAGCAGATTGAGGATTGTCAATCCTTTGAAGGTTGAGGAAATAGTTCAATTGCCTCCCCCATGCACAATTCCCCATATTTAGAGTCTAGAGGAAAAAGAAAATTTTCTTTGGCATTTTGTTGCTAATTATGCCGAGATTACTAAAGGATTCATACGTCTTTTGAAAAAAGGGTTCCCATTCTATTGGGATGAAGCAAATCAATGCCCTTTTTACGTGTTTAAGTGCGCTCTAACGTCTGCCCCTCTACTCCGGCCTCCTAATTATGGAAAGGATTTCTTGTTGTATTTGGCTTCCACAGAGTCTACCATCGCATGGTCTTGGTCCACGAGGATGATGCACTCGAAGAGAAAATTATCTATTATCTTAGCCGAGGCTTAGTTGGACTAGATCTCAACTATTCACATGTTTAGAAACTCTCTTTGGCAGTTGTTCACTCTTTCCAATGGTTCTATTATTATATTTTACTTCACAAGACCACCGTTGTAGTCATCGTCAACCCTTTTCAGTATGTGTTAACACGATGGGTCATCAGTGGGGAAATCAATCAATGGATAGTCATCCTGTAAGAATTTGACTTGGATTTTGTTTCGGCGAAATATAAAAATTCCTTGGTATTTGTCGAACTAATCTTGAAACTTCTAGTCGAAAGTGGTGATATTTCTCCTGAAGAGTCACCCATCAACGAAAATATTTTTCTTATTGCATATTCAGACCCCTAGTATGGAGATATACTCGTGTATCTTCATACTTTGAAGTTCCCTTCTTCTTCTTCTCACAACGATCATCAACGAATCCACCACCAAGCATGAAACTGTTTCATCCTCGATGACACTTTATATCATCGAGGATTGTATTGCATTCTCTGACCATGTCTTACTCACGAAGAAGCGAAGCTTGTGTTAAATGACTGTCACACTAGAGCATGTGGCGGTCATCTGTCTGGGTTGGAAATAATCAAAAATATTCTTCACGCTAGATACTTTTGGCCCTGGTTAATCAAAGATTGTGTTGAGGTGGTCAAGAAGTGTCACCTGTGCCAGATCTTCTCTCGAAAGATGTGGGCACACCCAGATCCTATGTTTCCATTTATTGCTATCGGTCCCTTCACCAAGTGGGGGATTGATTTCACTACATGTCACCCTGCTTCTGCCAGGGGAAATTGCTATATCATCGTAGTAGTAGACTACTTTACTAAGTGGGTCGAAGCTATTCTGACATTTAACAATGACAGGGAAATGATTGCCCTTTTTGTTTTTAACCATATCGTAGCCAAGTTCAGTATTCCAAAGGAGATTGTCATGGACCATGGCAATCACTTCCAGAAAAAAATGATGTTTGATTTAACATCAAAACTAGGGTTCAAACAGAAACATTCATCAATGTATTACCCATAATCGAATGGTCAAGTAGAAGATGTGAATAAGTCTCTCAATACTTTTCTTCAATGAATGATTAATTCGGCCAAATCAAATTGGAATTTGATGTCATATTTGACACTTTGGGATTCTCAAAATTTCGTAAAGACTGCTATCGTTATTTCTTCTTTCCAACTCATTTACAGACTAGAGGTAATCTTTCCCATTAAATGTCAAATTCCTTCTTTGAAGTTGGAAGTGGAACTACTCCCCGACACTGCACCACTTGAGGAACGTCTTTTATATCTCAAGCAACTCAATGAGCATCGTCAAGATGAAACCTTGGCTAACAAGGATCATAAACAACATGTCAAGTGTCAATATGATCATTCTATCTTCCCTCGGATTTTCTCTGAAGGCGATCTTGTCCTAGTCTACCACAAAGACAAAGATCCCTTGGGGGCAGGCAAGTTCAAACCCATGTGGTTCAAACCTTTCATTATGAAAAAATTCCTAGAAAAGGGTGATTATCGTCTGGTTGACTTCGAGGGTAATTCCTTAGCAAATCCTAGAAATGGGCTCTACCTTAAGAATTATTACACTTAGGTCGGTCGCCTAAGCGTGACTTCTTGTATATATGTATAGTTTTTTATACATTTTTGTATTTTTGTTTTATGGACGTGTAGTTATTATGTTCTCTTTTTCACTATGGAAAATGTCAAGTGAATCTGAAGTCTATGTTGGGTTCGGGGACAGTGCTATATGAAACACTCAGAGGCTTGCTTCTGCAACTTGGGTGATTTTTATACCTTGTGGTTATTTGATGTCTTCTGGAGGTAATTTTCTAGGCGAAGAAACCAATAATGTTGCCAAGTATAGTGCAGTGATAGAATTACTACGTGTAATATCCCCAAGGACGAGCCCCAGTTGTATTTATGAATTGTAACATTTTTTGTAGGCTGGTGAGCTAAGCAATTATAAGCTATGGGCTTATGTGTTTATTAGGCCGGAGAGCCTAGGTGTTAAAGGCCAGGAGTCTATTTTGTACATGTAAATATTCATATTATTAATATAAAAGAATCATTGCGTGTAGACCGACCACGAAGAAAGAGTATGGGGGACTAAGCTCCACTAGGCTGGGTAAGGCAGAGGGGGATGAGAGGTTGGAAAGAGGGGCTAAGACTAAGGGATTAAGTCCAAGAGAATAATAATTTATTATTATTCCAAAAGCTTATTAGAAGGATATGTTTTTATCCTAAGTTCCTTTGGGAAGAGGGAATGAATTCCAAATGGAAAGGAACGTGATTCATGAGAGATATGTGTTAGCTCAGGAACCTGTATTTTAAGGGGGGGCACTCACTCACTCACTGACTCATGCAGAGGTTCATGCACAAACAATTTTTTCTCTCACGCTCTCACCATCTTCGCTATGCTAGACCAGTTTACCCCATCTCTCCTCACGAGTTCACTCACACACTGAGCAAGCACGCAGCCAGCCAATTCTGTCATTTCTGAACCCATGGCCATTGTACACCTCCATAATTTACTGATTCATCCCTTGCCTTATCCGAATTTTCTATTTTGGTTTGAAGAGGCGGGTTGTCAAGCCTATGGTTGAAGAGGCAGGTTGTCAGGCCTATGAGAAATTCTCTCTCTAGGTGAGAGAGGTTGTTGTGGATTGAAGAAGCAGGTTGTCAGGCCTGTGAGCAACTCTCTCCAGGTGAGAGAGTGAGATGAGGAAGTGAGTTCTCCTGGAGGGAGTCTCGTACTTTCTACAGAGCTCTGAGAATTTTGGTCCGGCCTATTGTTGAAGCCCCAGAAGGGAGGTGGAGTAGCCCATGGATTGTGTGACAGTGAAGATGTATACTCCTGGGGTGGGACAGGCATGTGGGGAATGAGAGTTTGTGAGAAGTGGGCATAAGTGTCTCCTGGGAGAGAATCCTTCCTTTTAACTATGTGACTTCCTATTGACCTTGCCTAGCCTAGGAATCCCTTGCTCGGTGGAGTTTAGTCCCAACTCAAGGGTGACCCACTGCTGATATTGATGAGCAACGTGGTCTAAGGCTGGGAGGTTTGTGGAAGGTCTGCATGCAGTTGGTGGTCCTCCATGAAAATATAAGTACCACTTCTATGTTCATTACATGTTGTGTATTGTTTATGTTCATATTGATGAGTATGACCTGTATATGTTGTATGTATGGGATTATTGTTATTTTCCACATGGATATGTGTATTATAAGATATGTTGTATGTTATGCATGTCTGTGATTCTTGCAATTTTATCATGTGTTCCATTGCATGTATGAATTATTGTCAATTCCATAGGAGTCTATATGGTAGCAACAATTCTGTGTTATTTATTTTAAATTCATTAGAAATGAATTACATATATATATATATATATATATATATATGTATGTATGTATGTATGTATGTATGTATGTATGTATGTATGTATGTATGTATGTATGTATGTATGTTATGGGGATACCACAAAATGGTATTAGAGCTAAGTGAAGTGTCCGAGTAGTGGCGTTTCTCGACCGGTTGGTGGATGGGAACGTTACACTACATGATGCTTTATCACATGGTATTTCTCACCTCCAGGTTTGTTTAGATGCTCAACCGGTTGTGTCCTAGTTAAATGGGGTATATCGCGTTTACGATCCCGCCCTTCATCGATGATTCCTTGGGGAACGTCTCTTAGAATGCTATTTTGATTATATTACTTCTATTCATGTTCCTAGGATATCTAGTCAACTAACTGATACTTTGGCTAATCAAGTATTAGATTGGCATGTTTCTCACATGTAAAAGAAAAACACACACATACACATGTAAATACATTTGTAAAAATTTTCATCCATAAGACACAAAAGATGTATGTATAATATATCCAAAAAATAATTTCATGAGTACAAAGTGGGCCATAAAGCCTCAAATATAGCCGGTATGTATCGCTAGGCTTATGCCCTCAATACAGAGTACAAAAAAGTTCCCTCGACACATGTGTGGTCCAATGCTATCTACGGTCTAGGCCTATTGGCCCTGCTATAGTTAACTATGACGTTCACAAGATGCCGAAAGAACTGGACCCATGTCCCGAGCACCCCTACTACATGTGGTTGCATGGTCGGGGGAAAATCATCTATCTCTGCCATGGGTACTGCACGAGTGAGAGCCATGAGGTTTCTCTCTACTCGCCACAACTGTAATGTCCCCAGCCATCAACTCACTTGTCGAGCAATGCTACTACACGAAAACATTCTCCTACTTATATATATAACATGCATTAAATCAAATTAACACATTTAACTAAACAATACAAAGTAATCACAGAATTACTGCTAACATACAGAAGTAATGGAATTAACAGTAATTCATAATTGCAATGGAATACATGATAATATTGCAAGAATCGCAGACATGCATTTTAATTGAAGTTAAACACATGCATATACTTATCTTTGAAACTGTAGTGACTTCACCAACCACGTGCAGACCTTCCATGAACCTCCCAGCCTTAGACATGCTACTCATCACGCTCAGTAGTGGGTCACCCCCGAGCTAGGACTAAGCTCCCCCCAAGGCAAGGGAATCCTAGACTAGGCTGATGTTACAAGAAAACTGCACAATGAAACCAGAAGGATTCTCTCTAGGAGCCTTCTTATGCCCACTACTCATAGAATCTCATTCCCCACATGCATGTTCCACCCGGGAGTATACACCTTCACAAGCACAGTCCATCGGTGCTTCACCTCCCTCTCTGAGTCTCGGCAACAGGCCGGATCAAGAATTCTCAAAGCTCCATCGCTGGTGTTGGACTCTATCTGGGAGAAAACCACTTCCCAGTAGACTCTCTCACATGGAGAGAGTTTCTCATAGGCCTGACAACCTACCTCTTCTACCATGGGCATGACAACCTAGTTCTTCAGCCACTTTCGACTCAGTTCCAATTAGGTGAGGGAAGACGCAACAACATCAACACTCAATTGACACAAGAATGATGACCACAATAGAAACTGGGCATAGGCCTGAAAATGGCAATGACCAGATGCTAAGACATAACACACTCAGGTGATTACCTACGTGTCGAGTTCCACATAAGACATAGACGGTTCACGGATTTCAAGTCTCTGGTGCGTGGGCCATTATTGAAAGGGTTGAATACAGAGGTCACAAGATTCAAAGGAATACCCGGTCGGCTTTCGGTTCTAGTTCACAGGAGTGTGTGACCAGAAAATTAAGCAGAGGTCGTTCGCAGAGGTCTCACAGTTTCAGACAGAGGATCAAGAAAACTGGCAGAATGAACCCCCAACTCAGCTGACACTTCATCTTTTAATCGCATGCGTCCAGGTCTACACTTGTCTTCCTGGAGCTGCATGTGTTTATTTTTTCACACATTGGAGCTCCATGCATTGCCTCTCCCAGGACTTAGGATAAAAACATGTTTGTCACACAACTTTGGAATAATAATAAAATATTATTCTCAATGACATAAGCCCCCAATATTAGCCCCTCTTTCCAACCTTTCATCCCCTTTTCCCTTACCCACCCTATGGAAGCTTAGTCCCCCATCACTCTTTCTTCATGGTCGGTCTGAACGCAACAAATTTTATATATTATATTAATGATCTGCATAATTACATATACAAAATCAGGCTCCTGGCCTTTAACACTTAGGCTCTCCAGCCCTATAAATACATAAGCCCACTAGCTTATCAATACTCGGCTCACCAGCCTATAAAACATGATTTACAATTCATAAACATGATTACAACAGGGCTCATCCTTGGGGATATTACAATCCGCTCCCCTTATTTTTGCACTGCCCTCAGTGCAACATTTACACAACATCAACAAGATTTTCAAAATCTTCAAAAAGATGTGGTATTCTGCCTGCATAGCATTTTCATGTTCCCAAGTGGCGTCCTCAGGACCGTACCAGGTCCACTGGACCTTTACAAGCCTTATGGCTCGATTCTGGGGTTGTTTTCTTTTCTGGTCCAATATGCGCACATGATGCACTTGCAGGACACCTTCTTGCTCCACCTGAATCACATTCCAATCAATTACATGATTAGCATCAAGTATATATTTCTTAAGAAATGAAACATGAAACACAGTATGTACAGTCATGGATGTAGGTAATGCAAGCATATATGCAATTGGCCCAATCCTTTCTAGGATTTCAAATGGCCCACAAAATTTAGTTGCCAACTTGGTGAAGCTTCCCAACTTCAGGGAACTTATATTGGCTTTTACTTTCAGGAAAAAATGGTCACCCACTTTAAACTCTCTGTGGGTTCTGTTTTTATCAACATAACTTTTCTTCTTGTCTTGGGCAACCTTTAAATTCTGCTTGATTTTTAGCATCTTTTCTTATATTTCCTTGAGCAACTCTGGCCCAACTACTGCCCTATCAGCTGGATCATCCCATCTTACTGGAGTATTTCACTTTCTACCATAAAGTGCTTCAAATGGGCTCATCTTCGACGATGCTTGATACCCATTATTGAAGGCGAATTATACCAACTATAGGTAGTCTTCCCATTTAGATGGTTTGTCGATCACATACATCCTTAGCATGTCTTCTATCACTCGATTCACCCATTTTGTCTGCCCATCAGACTCAGGATGATAGGCGGTGCTAAATTTCATATTCGTTCTGAAACCCTTGAATAACCTTTTCCATAAATTTGAGGTAAATTTCGAGTCTCTGTCAAGCACAATTATCTTGGGAATTCTGTGCAATCGTGCCACTTCCTTCATAAAGATTTCGGCAACATCCATTGCCTTGTGAGTGGTCTTTAGTGGAATAAAATGGGCATCTTTCATAAGCTTGTCCATTAACACCATGATTGAATCATGTTGTTTGTCTGTTTTGGTCAATCCCATGATGAAATCCATTGTCACCACTTCCCACTTCCACTCACGAATGGGTAAAGGCTATAGCAACCCTACTGGGTGTCTGTGCTCAACTTTAACCTTCTGACACTCCATACATATGACGATGTATTCTTCAATCTCTTTATTCATACATGGCCAAAAATAATGGCTCTTGACTACTGCCATAGTTTTCTGATATCTAGGACACATTATGCATTTCATGCAAAATTACAAGTTTCAAATCCTGGACATTAGGTACATAAATTATGTTCTTGTACATAAGTATTCCATTAGTTTCCAATTTATAAATCTCCACTTTCTGTGGCATATTACCTTGCTGTAGTTTTGCTACCAAATCCCTGTACTGCAAATATGTATTTGTAGCATCCAAAAATTTTCTTTTAATATCAGTTCGGTACATGCTAATGTCTTTAGCATGTAATTTGTGCACTCTCCTACTGAGTGCATCAACCACTTTGTTTTCCTTTCCTTTGATATGCTTGATATCAAAGTCATACTCACAGAGAAACTCCAACCACCTACTATGCCTAGCATTCAAGGTTGGATGATCAAACAAATACTTCAGACTGTTGTGGTCTGTTCTCAGTTCGAACCTCCCTTCCATGAGGTAATACCTCCATTTATTTAGAGAGTGTATTATGGCTTCCAACTCCAAATCATGAGTTGCATAGTTCCTTTCATGCTCTTTCAAATTTCTGGATTCATAACAAATTACAAATCCATTCTGACTGAGGACTCCTCCCAATCCTTCTTTGCATGCATCTATACATAATACAAAGTCTTCATTCGGATCTACAATCCTCAGGATTGGAGCACTGGTTAACATTTGCTTCAATCGGTGAAAGATTTTCTCACATTCCTCTGTCCACTGAAACGTCTTCTCCTTCCTTTGCAAAGAAGTGATAGGGTGAGCTATCCTCGAGAATCCTGCGATAAACCTTCTGTAATAACTAGATAAACCCATAAAGGATCTAACTTCCATCACATTCTTCGGTGCTGACCATTCTCTGATGGCCAATCTTCTTAGGATCTACCGCTATCCCATCCTTTGAAATAATATGCCCCAAGTAATGGATTTGCTCTTGATAAAATGAGCATTTGCTCAACTTGGCATACAATTGATGCTCTCTTAGCACCTGCAACACCATCCTCAAATGTTGTTCATGCTCTTCCTCGGATTTGGAATACACCATAATTTCATCCAAAAAGACTATGACAAACTTGTCCAGATAGTCCCTGAATACACCATTCATTAAGCACATAAAAACAACAGATGCATTTGACAACCCAAAAGACACCAGTGTGAACTTGTAATGACCATACCTTGTTATAAAGGCGGTCTTGCTAATGTATTCATCCTTTATCCTTACCTAGTGATATCCTGACCTGAGATCTATCTTCGAAAATATCTTTGCATCCTTCAACTTATCGAAGAGGTCATCAATCCTAGGTAGAGGATATTTGTTCTTTACAGTTACTTTGTTCAACTCTCTGAAATAAATACACAATCTCAACCTCCCATCCTTCTTCTTCATGAATAGGATCGGGGCACCCCAAGGTGACAAACTTGGGCATATATACCCCTTCTTCAGAAGCTCTTCAAGCTGCAACTGCAGTTCTTTCAGCTCTGGCGTACTCATTCTATAAGGAGCTTTTGACACTAGAGCTGCTCCAGGCATCAAGTTTACAGAGAAGTCAATCTCTCTTTTTAGAGGTAGTCTGGGTACCTCCTGAAATACATCTACAAACTCCTTTAGTACCGCATGATATCCAATCTTTGAGACTTCATCCTTAGATGATTCCTCCACATGGACTACAAATAATTGATAGCCTTTCCTGTAGCACTTCTTCAGCTACATTGTTGATATTTATCTTATAACAACAACTTTGGGAATTCCTTGGACTATTTTTTGATTTCCTTCCTCATCCAGGAAAGTGAATTCCTTGTTACGAAAGTCCAAGATGGCATAGTGTTGGTCCAACCAGTCCATCCCAATTAGACAGTCATAAGAACCTAAATGTAGAATGTTCAATTCATCCTTTGTGTTCAGTCCATTCATGTCCACTGGACATGACTTAACTAACTCAGTGACTTTCCTCTTGGTTCCTGTAGCCAACTGCAATAACCAAGAATTTTCAGGTTTGCTTCTCAACAATTGCAAAATTTCCACCACTCTAGGATCTATGTAACTATGGATAACCCCTGAATCAATTAAAATAGTAAAGGTATGGTTGTTGATCATACCTTCGACTTCAATCATGTGTGACTGATATTCATCTTGCTTGTTGTCCAGGGCTGTGTAGATCCTTGGCATTCTATTGCCCATGTCCTCCATTGTTTCAGCTTGCTGAAAATTATGGACAACTCTCACTTTACCATTTTTGTGGGGACAATCTCTATACTTATGGTTCCCCTAACAACCCCAACACTGAATGGGCGTCTGCCTTGGACTTTTTTCCCCTATGTTAGCCATTCTCGGCTCTCTAAATGATGGTTGTCCTTGAAGATTATTTCTGAAAAAGGGAGGCTTAGTTCCCTTCTTCCTCTGATCCATCTGGAATTTCTTCTTGTCTTCCCAAGCCTTCTGGAAGGTAGGCTTCTCTCTTTGCTACTTATATAAGCATTTTTCTCTTCTTATCATTTCTTCCATAGTCTTAGGATCATCATATTGAATCTTGTCACCAATGGAAGGTGGAAATCCACTTAGATACCTCTAAATCTTGACAGTCTCATCTTTGAGGAATGGAACATACTTCAACAATTCCAAAAATCTTTGTTCGTATTCATCAATGGTCATGCTGCCTAGCTTGAGTTCAAATAACTCTTTCATCTTTCTGTTGTAGTATCTTTTAGTCAAGTATTTCTTCTCTGAATACCTCTTGAATTATTTCCAAGTGATATCTTTCTCTCTGATGTGTTGCACCTACACAAGTTGATCCCACCACATGGATGCTTTTCCTTTCAGTTGATACATCGCAATTCTTCCTTCTGCATGAGAGGAATAATTCTGCAGTTGGAAATATTTCCTCATGCCAAACAACCATGTTTCGGCATATTCCTCCTTCTTATGTTCTCCATCAAACGTAGGAGGCTTAATCTTGTTCATTTCGCCCTTCAGTTCATCCACTCCAGATCTCCTATACTTTCTGGTAGGAGATGGGCTTGAGCTACTATGTACCCTCCAATTAGAGTGACCTTAGGAGTGATGATGGTGTCTACTAACACTCCTTGATCTTCTTCCCTCATAAGTCAGGTGACTCCCTATTTTTCTTGAGTCTCTCTCCTTTTCCAACCTCTTTTCTATTCTCTCCAGACTCTTCATCAACTTTAAGTTGAATTCTCCCTATTGTTCCTTATCTTTCATGAGCTTTCTTCTATCTTCTCGATCAGTCTGGGCATATTTCTACAATCATTCAATGATTTTCATCATATGCCCTTCCTTATCTATCTCTTCTCCATGTCCATTAGAGTTCAATCCTTCAACTCCCAAATGGACATCCATTCCTTTTTCTTCATTCTCTGAACTGGAAGCATTATGTGTCTCCTCCATTTCTTTTCACTCAGTGGCAACTCTATTCAGTTCCAGCACTCATTAAACTTATGCAAACACAATGTGCAGACAACCATAATTTTTCAGGCCATAATTCTTTAACAAATTCCACAGCATTCATAAACAAATATGACTCAAGAAAACATTCAGTTTTCATTCTCTGTGATTCTCGTTCAATCAATAATCCTCATAGATTTCTTCTTTCGGAGCTCTTCTTTGCTAAGTATTCGGGAACTAGCCCCTTTCCCTCGGTCCCCAACCCACGCGACCATGGGTCGTGACCAAGAGCTAGATCAATAAGCGTGTACTCGGGCCTTCAACATTCAGCTTCAGAAGATTTCCAAGCATAACACAATGATCACTCAGAGTTCTGAATTACCGAACTCACGTAGTAGGGTGGATCAATGGTCCACTTCTACCCAATATCCAACGGCTGACACTCGCTGTGGAACCTCAGGCGTCTTAGTTCCAGGACTTCGGGACTCCAAAATATTTCACATCCACACACCCCGAACCATTAAACTCCAAACACTCCCACGTCACCTTAGGTGATGTCATTGCGGGGGCAGGAAATGGTGGTTTGGATTAACCCACCTTTCATCCTGCAATTCTCCTGATGCTGACACGTAACCCCTTAGCAAAACCACAGTTTGGATTGTAGGACCACCTTGGAGAATTATCTCCCGTGCAACTTGGGTCCCCGCAATGCCTCTTGGTCATTGATCTTGATGTATCATGATCAATGCCATTGTGGGTCCTCCAACCTTTACTACGTTACGTAACCTCGGGCCCCACTAACCCTTCTCACACAGGATGCCACATGGAGGAATACTAGTGACTGATACGTGACACATTCATATGGGTGACACTCGTCACGTTCCAAATTCCATTTCAATCTTCCACGGGTTCTAAACCCACTGACACATGGAACACATCCCATGTGTCCACGTCCATCCAAGTGGTGTCATCAGGGCCCACTACTTCGGCTCTTGGTTTGATCTAACAGTAAGCCTTTTCCCAGATCTATGGTGTATATTTCCTCCGGGACTTCGAAGCTTCGGGCTTCGGAAGTTTGTGCATCAACACATCCTACTTCTCCCGACCATCAGATTTTTGAAGTTACAATCGACTCTTTTGGTTGATCTAACAGTCAAGCTCTTTTCCTACGATCTACAGTGTAGATCTCCTTCAGGATTTTATTCCTCATCACATTCCACTTCTCTCGATTGCCGAACTCCGATAGACTTTCAGGATATCCTTCTTGCACCTTCTCCAGATCTGATGGTCATAAGGGTTTTTCCTCTCCTTCCGAACAGATCCTATGGCTCCAACACCTCAAGTGTTGAGCACTCTCTCTCTCTCTGGTCAAATACCATGCCGACTGTAGTTTTATTCTACCACTACTCCTCCTAAGATTTGTAACACGGCCAAGTAACCCCTTGGCACTCAGAAACATTCTAAGGTTCGAAATTGGTTCCTCCAAACACCATTTCCACTCGAACCTTGGGTCCAAAGACCACTTATCCAGCCCATCTAGGCTCATCATTGAAACCATGGCTCTGATACCATATTGTAACGTCCGCGGCCATAAACACACCTATTGGGCAATGCTACTATGTGGAAAAATTCTCATACTTATATATATATAACATTCATTAAATCAAATTAACATATTTAACTAAACAATACAGAGTATTCACATAATTACTGCTAACATACGGAAGTAATGGAATTAACAGTAATTCATAATTGCAACAGAATACATGATAATATTGCAAGCATCACAGACATGCATTTTAATTGAAGTTAAACACATGCATATACATATCTTTGAAACTGTAGTAACTCCACCAACCACGTGCAGACCTTCCACGAACCTCCTAGCCTTAGACCACACTTCTCATCACGCTCAGTAGTGGGTCACCCCCGAGATGGGAATAAGATCCACCCAAGGCAAGGGAATCCTAGACTAGAATGAGGTTATGGGAAAACTGCACAATGCAATCGGAAGGATTCTCTCTAGGAGCCTTCTTACGCCCACTACTCACAGACTCTCATTCCCCACATGCATGTTCCACTCGGGAGTATACACCTTCAAAATCACAGTCCATCGGTGCTTCACCTCCCTCTCTAGGTCTCGACAACAGGCTAGATCAGGAATTCTCAGAGCTCCGTAGTTGGTGCTGGACTCTCTCTTGGAGAAAACCACTTCCCAATAGACTCGCTCACCTGGAGAGAGATTCTCACAGGCCTAACAACCTGCCTCTTCTACCACAGGCCTAATAACCCAGTTCTTCAACCACTTTCAACTCAGTTCCAATCAGGTGAAGGAAACCACAACAACATCAACACTCAGTTGACACAAGGATGACAACCACAACAGAAAATGGGCATAGGCCCAAAAATGGCAACGGCCAGATGTTAAGACACAACACACTTAGGTGATTACCCAGGCGTCGGGTTCCACAGAAGACACAAACGGTTCACATATTTCGGGTCTCTGGTGCATGCGTGATTATTGCAAGGGTCGAATACAGAGGTCACAGGATTCACAGGAATACCCGATCGGCTTCTAGTTCTGGTTGTCGAGAGTGCGTGACTAGAAAATTAAGGAGAGGTCATTTGCAGAGGTGTCACGATTTCAGACAGAGGATCAAGAAAACTGGCAGAATGAACCCCCAACTCAGCTAACGCTTCAACTTTTAACCGCATGTGCCCAGGTTAACACTTGTCTTCTTGGAGCTACATGTGTTTCTTTTTGCACATGTTGGAGCTGCATGCATTGCCTCTCTCAGGACTTAAGATAAAAACATGTTTGTCACACAGCTTTGGAATAATAATAAATTATTATTCTCAAGGACTTAAGCCCCCAAGTTTAGCCCCTCTTTCCAACCTTTCATCCCCTTTTCCCTTACCCACCCTGTGGAAGCTTAGTCCCCCATCACTCTTTCTTCATGGTCGGTCTACACGCAGCAATGTTTATATATTATATTAATGATCTACATAATTACATATACAAAATTAGGCTCATGGCCTTTAACACTTAGGCTCTCTAGCCTAAGAAACACATAATCCCACCAGCTTATCAATACTCATCTCACTAGCTTACAAAACATGATTTACAATTCATAAACATGATTACAATAGGGCTCATCCTTGGGGATATTACAATAACACTCTCTCAGCCTCTCAGGATGGGGGTCCTCCTGGTCCTATTGGTCTAGCCTCTGGTTGAGGACGACACCTGGTCCTGGTGAAGTCAGTCAGTTTCATTGGTCCCACATATGTATATAACATATCGTTAAGTTAGTACTTTTACATTGACATAAAAAGAATAATATTTAAAAAAAATAATAATAATAAATAACTTTTAAAATTGTGTTTACCTATCTCGCGTGCTCCTCGCTAGGGGCCATGGGCATGTCGGGATCTCTTAGGAAACTGATTTTTTCATATGGATAGTCCTCTATAATTGGAATCTAACGAGCCCACCAATCAAAAAACTTATCATTGAAATCCTCCTAGATTCTTCCTCCACCCTGTCTAGGCAACAAAACTTCCCATTTGCACAATGCTGGAAAGGAGGAAATATGTCCATGTATTGTCTCCCTCCGGCTAAGACTAGGCACTCTCGAAGAAGAAGAAAATGCACAATACCGTTCCAAACCCTAATTTTGTGTTCGTCCTCTTAGAAAAGTCTATGAGTTGTTTCTTCATGCATGTAAGCATGGTAGTACTCCAGTAAAAAATGGTGTCCTCTAAACACTGAACTGCATAATGCATATGTGCACGGGAGGCCTGATGGAGTGTTGCAGATCCCGTGATCCACCCAATAATGAAGAATGCAATCCGAAAGTGGAGACTGGTGATCTTGTGTATCGACACCTGAGATCCTACTTTCTTGGTACCATCCTCACAATACATCCCGATCTAGTCCTAGAGGAAAGGTCCTCAGATTGACTAGTTCCCCTCTCCTAGAGAGGTCGATCAAAAAGTAGATGTACTTTGTAGTTGGGGTCAGTGATTGACCCTCAAGCATGAATGCCTCTACATCGAGGTTCCAATACTCTACCAAATGGTTTAGCAATCTCAGTTGTGCCCTCATGAATAGACACTGGAAGAACTTCCACATGCCACATTGTTTTAGCATAGCAATGGCACCGGGATCCTCCTTGACCAAGACATCATGATCCTCATGTTCCCTTTCTCTCCAATGCACATACATCTTGTTGCACAAAAGTTGGAGAATATTTAGCCCTTGTTGTTACTTTTTTAAACATTAAAAGAGGTGTATGCAGGCTTCTTTTAAGACAGTCACGTATGTACGCGGGCTAAGTATTACTTTTCTTGTGTACATATGTGGGTCGAGCATGGAAAACTCGTGTACACGTAGACGTGACCCTTTTACAAAGGCACACGCCTCCCAAACATGAAATTGAACATAAAAAGATGCATAAATTTGAAGGAGAGGTTGATTTGTACTTACTTGGTCTAAGTGTAACGGTTTTTCGTCCACTGTAGCTCCTTGAATTCACGTTTTGAGGAAGAGGGTTTTACCTTTTTGGTTATTTTCTAAATTACAATGGTAAAAATGAGTTGTCCACCTCTATTTATAGACAATTTTGGCCCTTTTTTCCCTAACTTGGTCCCCTTTTCCCTTTTCTTGGTTTGGTGGCTACTTGAGTTCCCTTTTGAGTGATCTTTGGGTCGTTTTGACAAACTCGTTCTTTTAGTTTAGTGTTTTTCTTGAGATGGGTTACACTTATATCATCCCATGGTCAAAGTAATTTTTTCAAATTTTTCATATAGGTTAGGTTTTCACCCCCTACATCTTGCATATTGTTGACTTTTTTTCTTTTCCATAGGATAGATCCCACCGAAGTGTGACACAGAACCTTCTCAGCTGCTTTAGAAGTGTCATAATTAGGTTGTAGATCCTACCTCTACATGGATGCCCTAGGTATATCATTTGATGCATTTTGGCATCCATGCTGTGAGTTTTATCCATAGGCTTGGGATTCCTTGTTAGTCCCACCATGATTACACATTGAAGCCTCATTCTTCTTTCTAGTCATCATTCTTGACTTTACCCACGAGACTCCCTAAAAGAGATTGGTTTGTTTTCTTTCAAGCTCACTCAAAATTTGAAGGCAACATACAATGAGAGTTCATTTATTCTTTTCAATCTCATCTAGAGTACTTGAGAAAAGAATCTCCCCTAGAGTCTTCTTTAAGCCCTTTCCAGACTCTCTAAAATTGAAAAGATTGTCGAGCGATCTTGTTACCCTTCAAGCTCACCAAACACAAATTTGAACGCACATCTGTCTGGTCGTATTTTACCCCTTTTTCGGTCCAGATGGTTAATTTTATGAATAAAGGTATTCCCTAGGAGATTTGGTTCGCTAAGAGAGTATTCTGAGGCATACGTTTAACCCTTTTTCGGACATGAGGGACTACATTTTTGAAAAAGGAACATTCTCCTTGGTTTTGGTTTATCTCTTTTTCGAGCCTTGGAGATTACTTACGAAAAAGGGACCCCCTCGAAGTCCATAGTTAATCTCATTTCAGACTCCCTAAATATAAAAAGATTGTCGAGTGACCTTGTTCCTTTCACACTTGTTAATTGGTTTAGAAAGAAAATCTATTTGGCATAAGTTTAACCCTTTTTCTAGAAAATATATTATTCAGGAAAAAGGTACGCCTCGAGAGACTTGTCTCGCCGGGAGAGTTCCCCTAAGTTATATTTTATATGTTTTTGGGCTAAAGAGACTAAACTTAGAAAAAGGATGTGAGTCCATAGTTGAGATCTTTTCAGAATCCTTAAAATTAAAAATATCATCGAGTGATCTTGTCTCTGTCACACTTGTTAAAATGGTTTTGAAGAGACATCCTTTTGGTATAATTTTAACCCTTTTTCGAACCAACTAGACTAGTTACGAAAAATGAACTCCCCAGAGTCTTCTTTTAGTGTTTTTTCAAAATCTCTAAACGTGAAAAACCATCGATGTTCCCTTCTCTGGGCTCGTAAAAATTCACATGGAAGGATTCTTGTTGTGCCATACTTAATCACATCGCATGTCTCATCCTTGCGTATTTGGTCTAATGCCAACTCAATGTTGCTATCAACTGAACTTTCAAAGCATTCCTTAAATGCAAGCCCTGCAACACTTTTTCCCTTGCAATCTGACACCTTGACCCATGGAGAAATTTTCCCAAGTGTCCTTTTCCTGCACATGTCTCCTTACACCGAGCATCAATATATTCCATGCACTTGGAACTAGTTTGATTTTCCGCGACACTTGTTCCTCCTTTGTAACATAGCATTCTTTTATTCTTTTTCAAACTCGTTAAAGATTTGAAATACATATATATATATATATATATATATATATATATATATATATATATTCCAAAAAGAGCATACGAGACATACATTATTTTTATTTTTTCGGCAGCAAGATAGTCGCCTTTGGACAGAGCACATCCTTCCATTAGTTTTCCAAGCACTAGGATCTAGTATGACCTTAGGAGGTTGTTATTGTTACATAGAGTTGTGTCCCCCTCCATTTGGTTACTCTTCCAAACATATGGAGAGTTTGTGGTGCCTCCTGTATCACAGACTTATGTCAATTTTTAGCTACCTGAGTGTTACACATGATTTTGGTCACTCTGGTGATGTCTCTACAAGTGATGTATTTAGGCTCTCACAAGGACTTTTTGCCTGAGAAAAGTGACTGTTGTTTTCTTCCAAAAAACACATTTTTTAAGATGAGTTCGCAGGCTGCCTATATTACAGGGTGCGAAAATCCTTCATTCTCACAGGCAACCCAAACTTAGGGTGAGAACTATTCGCAGTCTGCTCTATAGGTAGGGTGCAAACCTGTTTCAAAGTTTGGAAAAGAGAAGAGGTCACGAAGGTTCTAGAAGGGAATCTTATAGAAAATGAGTTGGCATTCTCATGGTTGGCATCCTAATAACTTCTCAGATTTAGTGGGATCATCCTCATCCATTTAACCATCTCTCCTTCTCCTATATATTGAAAGGTTTCTCATGGAAAAGGTTAAGCAAGATTGAATGAAGAATTGGTGAAAGATGTGTGTGAAGGAATCTCTTGGATAGAAGATTGAAGACTCTATTTGGTATATCAAGTTGTATTGGATCTTCTTCATGCAAGTGTAGAGCAAGTGTGTGTGTTGGAACCAAAGGTCACTGAAAGGAAGCTTGCGACATCAAGGCAATCTGGTTGTATCTTCTACTTTCATTCAATATAATACAACAACATGTCCCTTTCCCATAAAATCAGTCTTGTTTTATTGCATAACTCCTTGATCATATGCATAGGTTGACATTGAATGTAATTTGCTATCTTCACTTTGTTTGGTTTGTGTTGTCTTGGACCTGATTTCACAAGAGCACTAGAGTGAAGCAGAAACAACAGATACCTAAGGAAGAGATATAAAGGTATGTCACTCATTCATTCTTATTAGTAGATTCAATGACTACAACTTAGGGAAAGAGTCGTGTCCTATCTTGTTTTGTTCTAGATCCAAGTGGATCTAGGGAGATCTGTTAGTGTCTGCACCTACCCATTTATCTGATAAAAAAATTGGTGACTCCACTGGGGATACAACCCATTTTGGTGGTTTTTTCCTGTCCATTTTCTCTTAACCTACCCTTTTCCATTCTCAATCAATCTCTGAGTCTTGAGGATATCCTCACAGACTCCCTGGATCCAGAAGTTCCCTCAAAAGTTCTTTTATTTTTCCAAAATTTGCTTGATTACAAACCTTCTCGCACTACACCTTTTTGTAGCCTACAAGAATCACTTAATTTCGCACCCTAGTGTTCAGTTCAGTGAAAACTTCTCGCAACCTACCTGTGTCTAGCCTGTGAGAATCCTTAATTCTCCCACTGTACCCCATTGTCAGACTGCGAACTCACTTGTAATTTTTTTTGGATCAAGTCTTTTGTGTCTTCAGATGCCCAGATTGGTAGGTGTGTCTGGAAAGAACTTCTCTGGCCAGTGATTGAATGTTTCTTGACTTCAAATCTCGCAAATGATTAGTTTTCGGAAATTGAAAGCTCTTCTTGATCATTTTTTCTGAATTTTTACCTCTTGACCTTTTCTTAACAAGGGTATAATCCCCAATTCTGAAATCTGAGTGCTTGTTTGGTCAGGAGCCTTTGATTGGATTAAAAGTTGAGATTAATTGTCCTTTTCAATTGCTTATTACTTGGAAAATTGTTACCCATGTGCATTTGAAGAGGCTGGTCTTGTCAGTTTGTTATTTTTGTCTTCAATGAAAGAACGATTTGGGTGTTTGTTGTGTATTTCTTTTTCATTGGTTGCTTACTTTTTCTTAGTTCCATCCCTGTTGCTTGGTTTCTAATAAAAAATTAAAGACTTTTTTTTTTTTAAGCAAGTTTTTATTCAAAAAATATTGGCATTCAAGTATTGAAAGAGAACGAATAGGGAATTTTCATTGTTCATGATTGTTTGATATTACATTTTAGAAAAGATCATACATCGTAGTTCACATTGTTCTAGAAAACTCCTCTTTCCCTCCTGTAAATAGGATTCATCGAACAAAATTTGTATCACTCATCCCTATTTATGCATTGTTGGGTCAGAGTCTCACACAACATCGGTTTCATTTCCGTCTCCTTTTTGAGTAACAACAACCTTTAATAATATTGCGCAACTTTAAAATTCAACTAGTAACTTTTTCTAGGGCTCTTTTACATCAACATTAGCTAGGATAGAGCTTTGGAATAGGCAGTGAGACACACTCTCCAAAGCACAAAACACACAATAGTATCTTGTGATAAGGAGTGTCAAATTCCATTTGCAGCATTTTTTCTTGGGAAACCCTTCTCACACAAGGGTCAAACCTGAGGTCGCATTGAGATTGACAGAGTTACTCACCCTACTTTGTTGATATCAGTGTAGAGATTGCACGTATAATGGGGGTCACTTGAAGGTATACCCACAATCATGAGTGGAAGCCTCTCAAGCTGATTTCAAGCTAGATACCTTTCCCTTGCATGTGGATCGGACTGTCGACTGTTCCCCCAAGCATCATTGTTGTTGGTGGTAACATTAGTATCCTATCTTCTTAGGGTCTTACACAAGGTGATTGTGAAGGGGTAAGTCTTCACGGTACCTGGAATCGACATTGGCCAGACTCACTCGGGCTCCTTGGAGGGTATACTCACGATTGTGTGTGGGATCTTGCACTAGGGTGTAAGTCCGTTAAGAAGGTCATCAACATAACTTTTCCACCCTGACCCAGCCCCTTCTTGTCTCATCATCGCGACATTGGATTTCATCACCAACTAGTGACTTCGGAATTGGAAGGTCTTGTTTTCTTGGTTTTGTTTCCTAGATTTTATTAGCGCATGTTGTTTGTTTACCCAAGTTGGCCATAGAATTTCTTTCATAAAATTCTAACTCGATCACAATTGACCCTCCACGTCGTTCACGTAGAATGCAAGGCCTACCCCCAGAAGATCTGGAAGGTTCTCAACCCTTACCTACCAACTCACCAGAGGGATCTCCTCAACAGAGTGAAGTCTCAGACGTTGCCACTCCACAAGTGGAAAGAACTAACTCTTTAGAATGGTTCTGAATTACCAATTCTCGAGAGGACTTATGACTCCCTTCCGACTCCGAGAGACGTATTGATCGAGTGAATTCTTCTAGAGATATAGTTGTTCAGTCTTTTGGATTACCAACTAGACCTTTCATAGGACCTGAGGGTCAAGATCCTTTCTCCACTACTGACATTTTTAGATGGGATCTCTTTGGCTCAGGAGTAGGCATTGATATCACTGTCACACCCGAGCGGATCGAAACATTTGATATAGTTGCAATACCTTTTACTAATGCCTATTATTTTCCTGGTACAGACGCTTTGCCAACTAACCACATCTTGACTATCCCTCTACAAACGGTCCATTACACAATGGTCCCAAATACTATGAGTCCTCACACCGGGATTACAACAGCAAGACAAGGCCCCATTGGCACACCGCTTTCTCCTAGATTCACTCCAACACTTCCACCAAAATATCATGCATTGAATGCTTCTATTTCTTCTCCTACACAAATCTCATCCAAGACTCCTGGCGTTTCCACTCCTTCTGGGCACCATCTCGTTCTTGGTTTCATTTCGAAACTTCCTCGACCCCCTTTCAGAGGACATCTTCCATCCTCTATCAGAGGCACCGACCCTAGTGGAACCATCCCGTCTTTCACACCTAATTACCAGATTCCTATAGGTGGACAATTTCACTAAGGAGGCCAAACTCAATCCCCTTTTGCAGGACAAATCCCAATTGGGATGCAACCCCCGATTGGAGGGAAACCCCCCCTGACCCCACCCTATGGAAAAAACATACCTCCATCCTTGGCCTAGTATTGGAATTATCTTATTCAACATAATCCTCCCTCGACTAGGGGGCAACAACCTCAAGCTAGCTCCTTCATACCCCCTAGTACAGGCTAACCATATCCAGGCATGTCTAATCCTATTTGGGGATCGAACACTCAACCCCATGCCCCTGTTCAAGGGTAAAACCCTATTAATTACTTTCCTCCACACCAACAACCAAATATTCTCAGATCTTCGCATTATATGCAAACTTCTTATGGTCCCACTGGTCTACCGACAGGACTCCCTCCCCAAAGTCACCTGTACCCACATGTGAATAGACAGTTACCCTTCTTAGCCACCCTGGATCTCCCTGATCTGTCGAGGATTTTAAATGATCCAATCCGTCACTCTCCTCAATGGCCCACCATACCGGCCAAAATACCATCCGACACCCCTAAATTCGATGGTAAACTAGGAGAGGACCCGAACAATCATGTAATGAATTTTCACCTTTGGTGCTCATCCAACTCCTTGATGGATGACTCTATTCGTTTATGCCTTTTTCAGGGAACCCTCACAGGTTCCGTCGCAAAGTGGTATATAGAATTACCATGGGGCTTCTTCGCTGACTTCAACACCCTCGCTATGGCTTTTCTCACCCACTACTAGTTACCTATCCACTATGAAACAGGAACCAAAATTTTGAGTTCTTTCAAACAAACCAAAGGCACTCATATCTTTGATCACATTCATGAGTGTCGACAGAGACGACGTCTCATCAAACTCGAACTTCCCGATCAATTGCTGGTAGAGTGGTTCATGAAATCATTCATGAATGACATAACTCGTGACATCGCCATGGGTGGAGTTGTCAAAGAAGAACATGCAATCAATGATTCTCAATACCTCGACCTCGTTTACTCACAAATGGGTACTCTTTACCACTTACTCCCTGACGCACATCGTCCTCCTACTTCCACTACTTCAACTATTCCTGTTGCTTCTCATGCAGCTGATAGTGTGATTGGCACTTTCCATTCCCAACCTCATTTCATCCAAACCTATAGAAACAACCCCAAATCCATTTGTTCTAATGTTTAAAATGCTCTGTCTCCTACCCCTCGTGCCAAAAATACTTCTGAGGTAAACTCTGTTCACTCTACCCCCACCCGAAAAAATAAATCCAAAAAAGGAAAGGGTAAGAACAAGGAGGATTAAAATAATCCGCAATCTGAGAAAACCAAAACACCACCTATTGACGATAAGGATAAGCACAAACCCCGATACCCTTGTCTTATCTATGGTGACGATCACTACACTAAGGATTGTCCATGATGAGCCGAGGTTACTAAGTTCCTTCAAGGGACCCCAAAACCCCCTACTCCGGCTGTGTTGTCACAACCCTTCTCTTCTCAACAACAGGCCCAATTGGTCATTCATGACCAACCTTTCCCCTCCAACACATCCTATGTCTTAATGTGTATATGTGATTCAAAGAAGAATGACATCACACTTACCACTCGAGCCAAAGATTATCCTTCCTCCAAAGAGAAGGTTGATGCAATACCTCCTTCATTGGTCCAACCATCTCCCACGACTCCACCTAACAACGATCCTCTTCATCTCGAATGACCGAGCCTAGATACAGTCCTTCGCCCTCCTCCAAAGGGTGTTGTTCAAAAATTGACTTTCAATCCTCATGCACGTGCTGCCCAAAACTACAGTATTGTTGAAGATATGGCCCAAGCACTGTCCATGATGTTAGCCCTTGAAGTCCTTCAGAGTTGTCCTATACAACAGAAGGCATTGTTAAAAGATATTGGTGGAATTGACCCTACGGATACAAATTTAATAATTTTTGACTTGGAAGATCACATTCCAAGGTTAACTCCTCAACTCGCATTCCAAATACAAGTTATTCTCTCCGACAAAAACATTTGTAGAATAGTTATTGATCAGGGTGCCTCGACGTCTGTCATGTCTATTACCTGCTGAAAAGACATCGGCTCTCCTCCTTTAACTGAATTCCACAACATCCTCAAAGCCTTAAATGGCTCTATTTTTAAGCCTTACGATGTCCTCCCTTCATTGCCTAGTATGTTAAAAGGTAAAATGGTCAACATTGAAGTGGAGGACTTTAACACTCCTCTCGATTACAACCTTCTACTTGGTCGTCGTTGAATCGATTCCATGCGTGTAGTTGTGTACACTCTTTTCCATGTCATGTGTTTCCCACATCAAGGAAAAGTAGTTACTGTAGACCAATTGTCCTTCTTTCACTCTGATGCACGTACCAACAATGTACCTTTCCTTGCAGAAAAACCCCTTGGATATGAGAATGTCGATGTGGGTCTTCTTAAAGATTCCTCTTTGATGTGTACTTTCCCCATTCCACCACCTGATGTTCCACATCCGTTTATCGCCTCGATCAACATGATCTCCACCTCTGTTCACGGAACCCCGACGTTTTTCGACCCGTGGATGGTACCCAACCCCGACGATCATCTTCGTTATGGCGACGAAATGAATTTGAGTTCGGTCGAATCCGCTTATCAAGCCATTCAATAGACAACCCCTTCTACCCCCTCTCTTGGTGATTTATCTCTGGATCCATTTCGCATCACTTTTCCTACAGACGAGATGATTATGTCTGTTATTTCCGTGGAAGATACCCCTTGGGACGATGGACATCATCGTTCCATCCTCTTCCTGGAACAATAGACCATCGAGGGTCACCAACGAATCTCGACTATGTCGACCGTTGTCCTCATTTCTACCGTTCCCGAGTCTACACACGATATGTTCTATGAAGGGAACTTAAGTAATATCTCACCCACCATCCCCCTCAACATATCCATAAAACCTAGAGTTGTCAAAAATGTGCATATCGGAGCTTCGTGTTCCCATGACGAAGTTGTCACCTACAAGTCTCTTTTCCAAGAATTTTGTGACGTCTTCACATGGAGCTATGAAGAAATGTCGGGGATTGACCCCGACATTGTGGTACATGAGATTAAGACATACTCGGGCACTAAACCCGTCCGGCAACGACTTCGTCCGGTCCACCCACGTAAATCAGCCGCTATCAAGATTGAAGTTGAGAAACTTCTCAAAGTTGGCTTTATCTACCCTGTGGCTCTAGCTGATTGGGTTTCCAATCTTGTTCCGATTGACAAGAAACAAGGCATAATCCACGTGTGTGTTGATTATAGGGACATTAACAAAGCTTGTCCTAAAGACAACTTTCCTACCCCCTTCGTTGACGAGATCATCGATGATTGTGTCGGAAGTGAAATCTTCTCTCTGATGGATGGTTTCTCTGGATATAATCAAATCAATACCGTTCTCGTAGACCAACACAAGCCCACTTTTATTTGTCCTTGGGGCACTTTCACCTACTGGAAACTAAAATTCAGTTTAAAGAATGTCGGTGCAACTTTTGAACGTGTTATGTCTTACGCCTTTCATGATATCAAGCACATCGTGCAACCATATCTCAATAAATTACCCGCTCATTCCATGAGCCATGTAGATCATCCAATACACCTCTGCGCCATTTTCCTTCAGTGTTGGTTTTACCACATACGCTTGAATCCCCACAAATGTGTTTTTTGCATAGAATCTAGCCAACTTCTGGGCCTTATTGTTTCACATCAAGGGATCTGGGTGGATCCTTTGAAGGTTGAGGCGATTCTCAATCCTCCTCCTCCTTCCTCACTTCGCCAGTTACAAAGTTTGCAACGAAAGGAAAACTTTCTTTGTCGTTTCATCTCGAACTATGTTGAGCTAACTCTTGGATTTACACGACTGCTCAAGAAAGGTTCTGATTTCGTATGGGATACCACTGCCAACAAATCTTTTGAAGCTTTGAAACTGTCTTTGACATGTACCCCACTACTCTTCCCACCTAATTATAGTCAATATTATTTCCTTTACCTCGCAGCCTCAGACTATACCATCGCTATGGTTCTCGTCCAGGAGGATGATTCTCATGATGAACATGTCATCTATTACTTGATTCAAAGTCTCATGACTACCAAAACCAAGTATTTACATGTTGAAAAACTATCCTTGGCAGTCGTCCAGGCTGTTCAACGTTTCCGACACTATATCCTTTCTCGCAAGACTACGGTAATTTCTAACTGCAACCCTATGTAGCACATTCTTACATGCCAATTGCTAGGGGGAAAATACTCCAAATGAATCATAATACTCCAGGAGTTTGACTTAGAATTCGAATGCGCTAAGTCCAAGAAATCCTTGGTGTTTGCCAAGTTGATATGTGACCTTCCCTGCTCTGAGACGAAAAATGTAGCAGACGATTCATTACCCGATGAATCCCTTTTCCTTATCAGTTCCGACGACCTTTGGTATGGAGATATCATCATATATCTCCAGACCCATAATTTTCGGCCCAATTTGTCTAGCACTGACCACCGTCGAATACGCTACCAATCCCGTCAGTATATTATCCTCGGTGATACTCTTTATCATCGTGGGATTGACTCCGTTTTTTTACGCTACCTCACATTTAATGAAGCCAAGAAAGCCCTAAATGAATGCCATTCTGGAGCCTGTGGTGGTCACATGTTTGGGTATGCTACTGCCCAAAATATCTTACAAGTGAGGTATTTTTGGCCTTCTTTATTCAACGATTGAATAATTGTCATCCAAAAATGCCACGCTTGCCAAACCTACAACAATAAAATACGATCACACCCTGCTCCTCTACACCCTATGGTCTCCATTGGTCCTTTTGCGAAATGGGGTATGAATTTCATGACATGTCACCCTCACTCGGTCGGGGGGCATGGATACATTATTGTAGCCATAGATTATTTTACGAAATGGGCTGAGGCGATGCCAACATTTGACAATACTGGAAGGAATACAACATTATTTATATTCAATTACATCATTTCTCGGTTTGGTGTTCCTCAAGATATCGTTACTGACCATAGTAGCCACTTTAGAAACTTCATGATGTCCGAACTCACTGAAAATTTGGGTCTTCTCCATGAAAACTCAACACCCTATTACCCACAAGCCAACGGCCAAGTTGAAGCAATAAACAAAATCCTCATTACCATGCTTCGACGAATGATATGGATTCACAAAATGAGTTGGCACATGATGTTGTTTTCAGCATTGTGGGCTTACCAGACATCCGTTAAGTCTGCTACCGGATTTACACCATTCCAGTTAGTCTATGGTCTAGAAGCCATCTTGTCGATTAAATGTGAGATACCCTCCCTAAAACTAGCCGTCAAATTTCTCCCAAACACTTTTGCCAAAGAAGAACCTATGTTGTATCTCATGCAATTAGACGAAACCCATCGTGATGCCACCCTTGTTATAGAATCCCAGAAGAAATGCGTCAAAGCCTAATACGACAAACATGTCAAGCCACATGTTTTCTCCAAAGGTGATCTGGTTCTCCTTTATGAACAAGATCGGGATATGCTAGGAGCTGGAAAATTTGAAGTTATGTGGCGAGGTCCTTATATCGTCAAATGAGTTTTAGAGAAAGGAGCTTATGAGTTGGTGGACTACGATGGTATCCCTTTGAGTGAACCCAGAAATGGGTTGTACTTAAAGAAGTACTATGCTTAAGATCACCTTTGCATGAGTTATTGTATGTTATTGTATCATACATTTTGTTACTTTAGTATGCTTTTTTTCTATTTGGTCTCTGCCCTCGACTTCTTATCTTGCGTTGTTCTTGGTTTCCAGATCTCGGAGTCTTTGCCACCCCACATTGGCTTCGTCGATGGCGCAAGCCGTAGTAATCAGAACCTCGCTTCTACTGCATGGGCAATTTACGCCCCTACAAACAAACTTATCAGTCTACAAGGTGTGTGCCTTGGTCGTGCGACCAATAATATTGCATAATATAGCGCCATCATCAAATTGTTGATTGATGTTATTTTTCTTGATATCCGCCACCTGGTTATACAACTCGATTCATAACTAGTAGTACTATAGTTAAGTAACGTCTATGCTATCTGAAGTCCTACTTTATTATGAGTATATTTATGAATTCACCTCTTGGAACGTTATTTTGATTATATTGAATATCAGCACATTCCTAGATGTATAAATACATTGACTGATGCATTAGATAACTATGTGTTAGAAA
Organism: Picea engelmannii; assembly: GCA_009831015.1. Classification (NCBI taxonomy): domain Eukaryota; kingdom Viridiplantae; phylum Streptophyta; class Pinopsida; order Pinales; family Pinaceae; genus Picea; species Picea engelmannii. The sequence continues at coordinate 575,777 of ML777542.1, forward strand.
GACATTTGGGACATTTATAAACCAATCACACATCACATGTATAACACAACACAAAATAAGCCGGTAGAAGCCGTATATATGTATATAACGATCAAAAGATTTTACAAAAAGTTTATGTCCAAGGATCAAAATTTCAAAATACGAAGCCTATAACTTCTACAAAGTAACGTCATAGATGACGCTCACGATAACACACAACCTCTTAGGCTACCCTATGAAGCAGTCAACTAAGAGACTCGGACATGCCCACAGTATGGCGTTGGTAACGTATCAGTATCTCCCCAATAGAAATATCTGGGACATCCATGGTCAACCCCTCCAAGTTCTGTTCCACTGCCTCATAGTCTTTGGCATCCCATCTCGCCACTGGAGCTGCTTCTCCTCATCTTTGAATAGGAGACATTCCTGGAGATCGATACGACCCCACATCCGTGTCATCAAAAAGAATTTTTTGGATTAGTTCTTGGATAAACATGAAAACATTTCATATGATAAAATTTGCAAAAACATTTAAAAATAACAAAATGTGTACTTCTTACCTAAGTCACCACACTGATCATCCTCGTGAAGGGACAAATTTGGATCTCCTCGAAAATCCAAACCAGCATATGCATAGTCGTCGATCATCAACATTTGGGGCCTCAACCAGTCAAAAAATTAATCATTATACTTTATTATAGGCCCTGCTACGTGTCGAGCCATGAGGTTTCACCACCTCAACATCCTCGGATCCTGTGGGGATGGTAAACGCCAATCAACCTATAGTCGCAGCAGTGGGACCCTCTTGAGGAAGAATGACACCAAAATTGACCCGTACCCAAACTGCTTCAAGTCACCCTTTCTGCACTTCGTCAGTTGTCTCTTCATACGGCGGAGAACTGCATCCGACCAATTGAAGACTCGAGGCTCTGTGCACTCTATAGTGTATTGGAAATAGCTCTAGAGAGCCATGTGCGGAGCCACGCTTCCAACCATGCATCTAATAGTAAACAAGATGGTCTATAGGGTCAGATCTTGGACCCCCCAAATGGAAACCTTACCCTTGCTTCTCTCTGCCTTGGGAACACAATATTGGTGACAATACTCGCTTATAGGGAGTCTGCCGCCTCTACCTCCGGTCAAAGTAGCATGGTATCCACACTGTGACAACCCCGTTATAAAATAGATATCCTCGATATCTAGTGTCAGCGTATGGACTCCCACATGAAATAACTATTGATCCACATCCCACATGTGTACCAGGTATTCCAAGAACCTGAGTTGGGCTCTCATGCCCGGAATCTTGAAAAATTTCAAGAGCCCACGGTCCCGGAGGGCAGCGATCATACCCGGGTCATTTCCGGAAATAACATCACCCTGCTCATGTTCTCTTTCTCTCCATTCCAACATTGTGATGGTCAAACACCTGCAAAAGAGCCATGAGAGGGGATTCAACAACTTGTTTTAAACTCTTGCATAATTTTTATTGAGCAAAACCTCACTTTAAAATCCATTTTTCGGCCCCCACAGGTGGACCTTTTTCACAGTGCGAGATTCTCACAGGTGCCCTGAAGGCCACCCGCGAGAATGCTTGGGCGCATGTTCTGACCCTAAGATGGGTTTAAAACTCAAAAAATTGCCAATAAAAACTAAAAATAAACCATAGAAAAGTTAGAGAATCAAGAGATTACCTCGTTGGCTGAAACCGTTTGTCGAATGATCGCTTGTGCCCCCCGCAATCGAGCAAAGAAATTTGGGGGAAAATGACGTATGTTGGACAAGTTTTTGGGAAAAGTAATAATGAAATGGTAAAAAGTCCTTTTCACCCATATTTATTCACTTTTTACTATTTTTTATTGATTTTTTATATTATTTTTATTGCTTTGTTTATAAAACCTGATACCCTAATAGCCTTGTGAGTGTGGTTTTTCGGAAATATAGCAACTTCGAAGTCTGAACGAGGGGGTGCGGGTGTTTTTTTTTTTTCGTCGCTTGTACGACTACTTTTTTAGGGTTTTTCAGAAAAAACCTCGAGCTCAGTCTTCGTTCATTCTCGTGCTCGAAAATATATGAGAACATAACCGAGTATATTTTTTCTCGTCTTTTCGTACTCGTCATGGTAACACGAAAATGATGAATGTAAAGGAGTATCCTTTAAGCTCTTTTCACGCTCCATAAAAATGAAAAGATCGTCAAACGATCTTGTTCTTTTCACGCTCGTTAAAGTACTTGAAGAAAAAATTCGACAGGTGATAGTTTATCACTTTTTCGGTCTCGTCAAAATCTTTTACGAAAAAGGAACTGGGAGAGTTCTCTTTAAGGGTTTTTCAGAATCTCAAAACATGAAAAACCCGCGAGTTTTCTATCCTTGGACTCGTTAAACAAACATCGAAAGACCCGCAATGGGACCGAACCACTCCTTCCTAGGGTTCGTTAAATATACTTCAAGGGACTCATCCGAAGGATGAGCTTACATCAACAAGCATATGTTATCCTCCTCAAGCTTGTGTAAAAATAAAGAGGTACTCGCCAGAAATGGTGGGGGAAATTTTGGGAAAGGGATATGTTTTCGTATTCGTATTAATGGCAGTAAGAGTCACTCTTGAACATGACACCCCCTATTCATCATTTGAATTCGGGTTGGGAAATCCATTTGTCTCTCGTTTGAATTGCTACAAGGTCATATCTTGGGTCATTTTTTAGTCAGTGCTGCCAAGTCCTTGGTCGTGTCGTTCATATGTTCAAGAGAAGTTCACATGAGCCCTGAATTGAGTCGACCGTATGTAGTTGTCCATTCTTACTATGTTGGCCTTCCCTATGTCTGTTTCAACCTGCATTCATACGTTGTTTTACCCTCAAAATCTGTTACATATTTCATGTCATTGATGGGGGATACATCAAGGCCCTCCTGTGACGAGTCTTGTTCCGTCGACTCCAACTCATTATCCGAAAATGAGACATAGAAATCATTTAGTACCTTGGAACTTGAATGCCTTAATGGCAGGTCTCTTCGTTTTCGACAGGGTTTTCACATCATTGATCCCTGATCGAGAGATTCCACCGAGTGCTTGACTTCAGCTCATTCATTTGCATTCGTTCGGATTGTACTTCAATACCTTGGGAGTCATTGACATCAATGGTGATTTCCATCGCACTTGTTAACAGTTTTCATCAATGACCGGTAATCAAGTGGTTTCTACCATGTTCGACTTCAGCACATGTAATCGCATGGCTAGATTCGTACTTTTAGGTAACAGGATTGAAGACCCTGGGTCTCATCTTTTTGATCCAGGCTGCGATGGAGTATGTATGATTTGTATCGGCGCATAGATCCACTTTGTATGTCACATGGCTATGTCATTATTCAAGTGCTCTCACATAGATCCAAAGTGTATTCCTGGTGGCTATGTAGCATTTTGACGACATGGATCCATGGTGTATGGTTGGTGGCCATGACCTATGTTTATGATTCCATTCATTTGTGATATGAGAATGGGAATTCCTACCTCAAAACTGGTCTTATATTCTGCAGATGCTTGGTTGTTTACAAGTTTCCGATTAGGTGTGCTCGTTGTTTCTAACATACACATGCATTTTACAAAGTATTTCGGCTGTCACAAGTTTCGGCCTCATACTTTGGGGGGCATTCTGTTACACATGATTTTGGTCACTCTGGTGATGTCTCTACAAGTGATGTATTCAGGCTCTCACAAGGACTTTTTGCTTGAGAAAAGTGACTGTTGTTTTCTTCCAAAAAACACATTTTTTAATATGAGTTCGTAGGCTGCCTATATTACAGTGTGTGAAAGTCCTTCATTCTCGTAGGCAACCTAAACTTAGGGTGCGAACTATTCACAGTCTACTCTATAGGTAGGGTGATAACCTGTTTCAAAGTTTGGAAAAGAGAAGAGGTCACGAAGGTTCTAGAAGGGAATCTTCTAGAAAATGAGTTGGCATATGCATGGTTGACATCCTACTGACTTCTCAGATTTAGTGGGATCATCCTCATCCATTTAACCATCTCTCCTTCTCCTATATATTGAAAGGTTTCTCATGGAAAAGGTTAAGCAAGATTGAATGAAGAATTGGTGAAAGAATTGTGTGAAGGAATCTGCTTGGATAGAAGCTTGAAGACTCTATTTGGTCTATCAAGTTGTATTGGATCTTCTTCATGCAAGTGTAGAGAAAGTGCGTGTGTTGGAACCAAGGGTCACTAAAAGGAAGCTTGCGAAATCAAGGCGATCTGGTTGTATCTTCTACTTTCATTCAATATAATACAGCGACATGTCCCTTTCCCATAAAATCTGTCTTATTTTATTGCATAACTCCTTGATCATATGCATAGGTGGACATTGAATGTACTTTGTTATCTTAACTTTGGTTGGTTTGTGTTGTCTTGGACCTGATTTCACAAGAGCACCGGAGCAAACAAGGAACAATAGAGACCTAAGAAAGCGATAAAAAGGTATGTCACTCATTCCTTCTTATTAGTAGATTCAATGACTACAACTTAGGGAAAGAGTCATGTCCTGTCCTATTTTGTTCTAGATCCAGGTCGATCTAGGGAGATCTGCTAGTGTCCACACCTATCGATTTATCCGATAACACTGAGTCTCATCATTTTGTCGTGGGGAAGTTTTATCCAACTTGAGTCGGTCATTCTGCAGTTTATCTCTTGAATTTCTATGCCTGATGATCGAGATCCTTCAGTCTTTCCCAACGACATGTCGAATACCTCAGGGTAGTGATTCTTACACTCCTATTGTACTCCTACCCAAGTTTTGAAGATATTGAATTTGTTGCTCGAGCTATGAAGTCCTCATCTCCAGCCACATGCGTCAATGCTTCTTGAAGATTCATATTATATTGTACTTGTATATCTTCAAATGATTTTGATATGTAGATCCGTTGTGTATTTCTCACGTCTACACTTTATGTAGACATTCATATGACATGGATCTGCAGTGTACTTGATTGGAAGCCATGATTAGTTCATCTCAAGCATGGGTATGCCCTCCTTGGAGAGATTATCATTGTTTTGCAGATGGAACACTCCCAAAATCTCGTCTCGGGATCACTCAAATTTGTTCCTTCCCACTGGTAACGATATTGTAATGTATTTCGACTGTTAGTTTCTCTTCTGACCTCACACATTAGGGGGAATCTGTTATAGTCCCAAAATTCCCTACCTATGCATACATGGAATTGGCCTTTCCACTTACATATTTTGCCAAAATACTATTGAGGCTTCTTCTTAAAAACTATTTTTTGGAACATGTACGCATCCTGCTGAACTGATAGCCCACATACACATGTGAGCTATAGACTAGTTAGTCTGCATACGTACATGAGTTGCATGCTAGGCAACCCATGTTTACCTCTGAAAATTACAGAAAATATAAAGTTGCAAGGAATTCAGTGGAGTTTATGGGCTATCAAGGGTTTCCCAACCATTTTACCCATTGTAGCTATTCCCCAAACCGAATAACCATATTTTTCTTATATAAAAAGAGGTCTTGGGGTCTCATTTACAATAACAAGAAAGAGAACAAGTAAACTCTTCCAAAATCCCTTCCCCTTCTTAGCCTAAGTTTTGCATCATATTCTGAGATTTGGCCTCAACATTCCCCTCCAACCCTTTCTCCTTATACAACCCTTTCTCCTTTCCCAAGTGACAAGTTGGTTGTGAGAGGCTTACATGGGATTGATGCACTCGAAGCCAAGATAGAGGAGCCTGGACCTGGTTTGTGGAGCAATTGTCGATGAAGGTTGTAATCTTTCTGATCTTAATATTGAATAAAAGAGATATTTCTTCTCCCAAAACATTGTGTTCATATGCTTTTATTGATTTACACATCTATGTCTATATCTGAATATTGAAAGTGATAAGTAGAGATCATATACGTTGTAGCATTTTTTTCCTAAGCTTTTGCAGGTCAGCTTTGGGAGGAGACTAGCAATCTAGGAAGTTTCAAAGGCGAAAGAGGTCTACATCAGCCTCAAGGACCAAAGGTACACCTATTGACCTTATTTCATCTCTCTTGTCTTTCAGTTCAGATAGTTTTGGGGTAGCTTAAGAATAGAACTGTCTTTTAAGGGAAGTTAATGTTCTTCCTATACCTCGTCCTAGTATAGGGGGGTTTTCCCCACTAGCACTATGTCATTCCTCGTGCATTTCCTTAGTATTGCACAAAACTATGGAATGAGCATGCACAACTTCGTTTTTGCGTGCGCAAAAAACTGATTACAAAACTTTGGGTTCCAACATAGAGGCATTCCAATCCACCAATTATGTTTTCCCTCAATCTGCACAATCGGGATCCCCTTCTCTACCACATAGTCCCTCATGTTATCCCACTTCCCTCCAGAGCTCCAACACAGGCTGGCTTGGAAATCTCTTTTGCTAGGGGCTCCAAGAATTTACAACTGCAATAGAAATTATAACATCAATCAACTCACTTGCTCCATGAAATTTCCTCCACAAAAATATCACTCTACATGTTTGATAACCTACTTCTTCATGCTTCATGCATTTACAACTACAACACACCTCCCACAAAAGATACTATGGTTTCTTTCAATCTCTAGCACTTAGCACACTTTTGATGTCCCAAAAAATCCTTGCAAAAACTTCCTACAATACCCATTCAAATTTCCTTTTACCCATTCATGCTGACACTCACATTCCCCAATTTTGATTGTACTCGGCCCCAAGTTCTCAATAACTATGTGAGGTGACTTTTCACACCAACCTTTTTACATGTATTCAATGATTGGGGAATTGATACATTCCAAAGGAAAATATAAGATTCATAGATCCATCCCCCTTTTATGGAAACTTAGACCCCATGACTCCATCAATGTCTAGTCCATTTTCAGACTACTATACATTTTATTTTATTAATACAATGTTTACATATTACATTACATAGCGATACATTTTATTTTATTATTTTCAATATACAATTTTTACATATTACATTACATTTCTACTTCCCAATATGAGGTAGATGTAATTCCTTGACATGTGGCATTTAAAAAAAGATGTCATAAATAAAATATTTCAATGAGAGAGATATAAAGTAAATGAAAGTAAAAAAAATCTTGTTTTGTAGATATTCCGTGTGTACAGGTTCTTTTTACTAGTATGGGGTAGATGTGTAATTCTTTCAATCCTTAATATGAAGTTGACAAGTGGCATTTAAAAAATTATTAATAATAAAAAGTTATTTCAATGTGAACCATAATTAAAATATTTCAATATCCATGTTAAGTAAAATATTTTTATATAGCAATTGAATTAAAAAATTGTTATGGTTAAAACATTTTAATGGTGTGTTGCTTAATATGACCTAGATTTATAATTCTTTCAATGCTCAACACCAAACAAGTTGATATATATAGAGAGATTTGATTCCTCTTTGCTCATGATAGATCCCATGAAAATATATATATATATATATATATATATATATATATATATATAGTATATTCATGAGATCTATCATGAGCAAAGAAGAATTAAATCCCTAAATTTTCAAACCTTTCCTCAAGTTTTGATCCCTCTAGAACATGATAGATCTAAAATTGATAGATCTAAAATCAAGATAATTTGTACTATTTTTGGCCAACCAACCCACCCATAATTCTTTCCTATTTATTGTTACTTCTTGGCCTTCATAGAACTCCACTCTATAATAGCTTGCAACCTCTCATTCCTACATCACAGCTAAATTGCTCCAAGATTTTGAAATAAATGATGCACTTCTAACTTGGGGTTCATTCTCAAGTTTTTTAGTTGGACATGCACATCTCTCTCATTAAATATGATAGCCAAGTCTCGGTAAGATATTAATGGGATTTGCAATTAGAGGGGTCGTTTCGATACGAGTAGTTGCTTTTGCGTGCATAATCGACAATGGTGGCGTGTTTCAATAAAAGTAGTTGTTGGCTTCTACAGGCATTATCGACAGAGATTGAGGAGGACTATTTCATGGTTTTAAGCCTATAAATACTCTTCCCGGCGATATACATCTAAACAGGGAGGTAGACTAATAGATCATTTCGTTTCTGACCTAATTTTCGTACTAAAATCCTGTATCCTTTCCTTTCTTGCAAGTGAAGATGAAGGCCAGTCCAGTCCTAATTTCAGTTGTGTTTGTCTTTGCTACTTTTCTAAGCTCTGCGTACTCCGCAGATCCTGATCCCCTTAAAGACATTGCGAAGGG
>ML777542.1:600665-649873 GCA_009831015.1 Picea engelmannii
AGTATTATTACAATGAGAAACCCTAACTTTCATTCGGGGGTTACCAACCATCTCGTCAACAATTTATTTTGTAGAGTATTAACATTTCATCTTCAGTTGCGTTAACAATAAAATAGGGTAACTTCACCTACTCCGATTAATATAACGGGACACTGTCATTAGCCCTCCTAACTGCAAGCTATAGTCCATATTCTATTCTCAAGGCAATTACAATTAAAACACAGACGAACTATCGTACGACTTCAACACAGGGCAATTTGATTAGAGTAATCACAATAATCTGGTAAGTACATGGCGGTTATTAAGAGAATACATAGTATGTGGGAGTGCATGGCAATTTGATTTGATTGTAACTCTTGTCAATGTAAAAGGTCAGCATACCTGGAAATACATTAACCATACGCCCCAGCTGAATTAAACTAACCTAAACACGCTACTGATTTAACCCAGCTAAATTAAATTAATGTAACAACGCTATAAGGAAAACACAATCTTCATATATTGAACATTCTAAGTTTAAGGTTTGCATGGGGAGCTGAAGATAGGTTGGGCAACGCCTCGAATGAACCACGCTGAGCTAAACCAACGGATATACTCTATACCAACTGGATTACCTTTAACTGACAGAATCATTTCACTCTTGCAATTTAATCGCACCGACTCTCTGGCAGCTTACCCGGAATGACGGGAATCCCGATTTGGGTTAACAGCTAATTCCTGGAAGGTAGTGGTCGATGGAGTCGATGAAGGGCAATGGCGAACGAACTGTAAGTTTTAAAACCCTCATTAAAGAGGACTTAGGTTAACGCTCAGATGAGGGCCTAGCTCGACCAACAAGGAAGAAAGAAAAAGCTTTTAAAGGGTAAGATTAGGGTAGATACCAAATATGGTAATCATTTTTCCTTGCAAACAAGCAAAACAAGCTATATAATTTCTATACAAAAAATCTTTATCGTATCCAAGAAGTAAGAGAATAATGGCGACTAGTCGTAAACTTTTACAGTCTAATCTACCCTTCTCGCAACAGATCTAACTGAGTTCTTATGGTAACAGTGGGTTTTCATTTTTCCTTACCTGTAAAGGAGTCCGGACGCAAAATACGTAACACGATCAACACCATTTTTCTTATGAGGTTTTCCAGAAGTTTTAACCAGAACCATTCGTGTGACAGACCATGATTTCAAATCTCTCTATCGACCCGATCGTATGCAGACTGCATTAATGATTAGCCAGGTGATGCTCTCGGAATAGACTACTGGAATTGGATAGTGGAAACGAAAATCGCTGGTGAACAAGGCACACGACGCCCAGCTCCCTCAGAGAGCACGCTTGGCTCACGCGTCTTACGCAAGGGAAAATTTTAATGCATAGAATTTTCATAAAATTGCAGGACGAATTTAACCCAACACGCAGGGAAACATCAAAAAACACAGCTGGGAAATGTAACCCTAATGCAGAGAAATTTTTGACCCACCAACGCTGATATAAACCCCAAGTAATTTCTATTTTATTTACACAGTCCAGATTCGCCTAAGGACGAGGTCAATAGCTATTTTACATAGTCGTAGAATAAAATTCACGTCATCCAGAATGAGAATGAAACATTATGCAGACCTGAGTATTGAAAATAAAGTAAAAACATAACCACATTCTAGAATGTAAACAATAATTATTACACCATCTTTCATTCTACCGAAGGGCGTACCTTTGCCTGTTCGCCTCCTGTGAAGGTTTGTCCACGCGTTCCGTGCAATCCTTCTCTATACCGACAATAAAGAACTCACCGGTACCTCTCAGTCAAACGCTAGGGGTACTCTCCTTCCCCTTCAGCCCCCCGAGCCGCAAAGGGGCCACACACAATCCAGACAGTACCTAGCTTCCCAGCTCGCCTCCAAGGTTGAGCTACCACTCAAGTCAGCTGGGAAAATCCCTAACCCCTCACAAGCAACCAGTCCAGTTTGAAATTTGGGCAGCATATCCTTACCTCCTAGCAGATGCCCCTTCTTTTCCCCCATCTTCTTTCTTTTATCCTCTTTTTTTTACCTAATCCCATTAGGTTTTCCCCAAAAACCCTAAATCCCCTTTCTTTTAAGTTTTTCCCCCCTTTTATTTATTTACTTATTTCTTTTTATTTCCTTTTTTGAAAACTCAAAAGGTAAATGCGCCTAAGCATCTTTTCATATTATTTTTTTTTAATTCATAATATATATATATTTTCTTTTAAACTCCCTTTAGTTAACTAATTAATTTCCTCTTTTCAAATTTACAGCCCCCTAATTGAATTAATTTATTAAATATCTTTATTTTACCCTACACCCCTTATGAAGACTCACATTAGCTTAAGTGGGTTTTTTTTTTTCAATTTTATTATTAGCACTTGTATTGTTAATGCTTAGCTAGTAGGAAATGAAATTCTAATGTTATTTGAATTGCAGAGCTGTTGTGAGCTAGAATATAATGGCGTTGTTATTAGGACATGGTTGAGTTTTGATTATTAGGTTAGGGCGAAGTAGTAGTACCCTCCTAAAAAGACAAATTATCAAGCTTATTACTGGGAACGAGGAAAGGCCTTAGGTACGCAATTAAGTAAGGAAATACTTTATGAATTCAATTAACGGAGGAATAGTTTTATGTATTTAATTAAGGAAGGAAACTCCTCGGATTAGGTGGAGGTTGCAAATCATCATAGGGGTAAAGAATATTTAATGTATACTCTTGAATTATGTTTTTTTTTTTTGACATAGGGCTCAAATTCTGAACTGGCGATGCCAGGTTAGGGGAATTGTTTTAAGGATTTATTTAGGTGTTGAGGTCTTAGGGCTATTTAGGCTGACTCCTTTCTCCAAATTATTGCGACGTGCCCTTCAGGACGCACCACGTTCTCCAAGGGTGCCACTCACCTCTTGAATTTCTTTTGTGCGACGTGCCCTTCAGGATGCACCACGTGCTCCAAGGGTGCCACTCGCCAACTGAGTTTCTTTTGTGCGACGTGCCCTTCAGGATGCACCACGTGCTCCAAGGGTGCCACTTGCCAACTGAGTTTCTTTTGTGCGACGTGCCCTTCAGGATGCACCACGTTCTCCAAGGGTGCCACTTGCCAACTGAGTTTCTTTTATGCGACGTTCCCTTCAGGATGCACCACGTGCTCCAAGGATGCCACTCGCCAACTGGACTAATTGGTAGACATATATAACCCCTAGAGTCAATACTCCGCCAGGTGAACTTGTGGGAGACTAAGGGTTCTAAGGAATAAGGCACCCGCCTTATTGTGCGCCCCTTAGAATCATCGTGAGAGACTGTCGCAGTTTGCCCTCGCGGCATCGTGGATCCTCTCGAACTAGGTAATCGTTAACCTACAGTTCGAGCCATGATGGGAGTGCTAGTAGGCGGTGGCAGGGCTGTTGTCCACCCCTCTCCCTCAACCTCTCTGCAAATTGTGTGTGGCCCCTTTACTCCATATGTGAGTCTGGTCGCAAGCTATCGTCAGCCTGCATCATCAACAATCATGTCAGAAATGTCAACATCAAATCATCAATTCAAATGAAACATCATAGTAAACATATCAACCCAAAAGCACACTCCCTGACTCAGTCCGAAGTCTAAGGGGGTGCTACCGATGCCTCTGCATCCTCAAGGTCAAAAACCCTACACACTCAATAAAACTGAGTCAATAACACCTGTCCACATCAAATAGTAACACATCATGTCATCTGTCAATCACATCATAATCAAGTATAAATGGTCTAACATCATAAAAGTCCAGATCACTTGCAAGCAAGTGTCCTCAAATAATAAGTTTTCTCAGTGCGCCAGAGCGGGATGTTACACTCAATCAGAGCCTTTAACTATAATTGAGAATATCAATCCCAAAAAACCTTCATTTAGGCCCTCAAAATGACCGTGGAAGTTAAAAACTACTAAAAATAGTAAATTACCAAAATTGCCAGAAAATTGTTTTGACCAGTTGGAAAAGGTGGGCGGCCACCGATATCCACTTGGATCACATATAACCTTTGGAAACATAGCATGGGATCACATTTTGGATAACAAAAGAAACACACTTGATGTAAAGAGTCATGCTTGCATCATGATGGGATACTCTAAAGAGTTGAAGGATTATAGGTTGTTTGTCCTCATCAAAGACATGATTATATAAAGAAGATATGTTCCCTTTGATGAGAAGACATCAATTTTCACTCTATTTAATTCCTCTGCTAGTTTGTTGAGGAGTGTCCCTTTGAAAATTATGTAGAATTTTGGATTGAATACCTAATTCATAAGACCATCAACTAAATAGTTGACTTCCTTACCTGAACTAAATAATAGTTATCCTTAGACAACAAAGTTGACCAGAAGTTTTGGTACCCATGTTTAGTTTATTAATGATTACCTTGGTACAATAAATCCTTCAACAAAGGAGAATTGTCTTCTCATATGGAAACCAAGACAATTGAAGTTGCTAGAGCTAATGTAGAAGATATTATTGACTCAAGAAAGCTAGAAGTCAGAAATAGTTTGGTAGTGATGCTCTCATGGTCTGTGTGTTAATGAAATGTGATCCAAATACACATATGTATGTGCACATTGTCAACATGAATGCGAGAATGAGACATGTGATATAGTTCCTTGACAATAAGAAAATAATGTGGTCAAGTGTCTATGGGTCTATAATACTAAATTTAGGTTCGAAGTTGTTGCTAAAAGACATAAGGCTCATTTGGTACAATTTTTTTTTCTCAACAAGAACGTACTAATTACATTGAAACTATTACCCCTATTGTAAATATGAACTCCATTCGACTGATTCTTTCACTTGATACTCATTTTGGATGGGAGGTACATAAAATGGATGTCAACAGTGCTTTTGTACATGGTGATCTCATTGAATATATTTATATGGAGAAACCCCTTGGATTTGAAATGGATGGAAGTTATGTCTCAATTAAAGAAACCCTTGTATGGTTTAAAATGGGCCACAAAGGCATGGAATGAAAACATGGATAATTTTTCCCTCAATATCAATTTTGAATTCTATCAATCAAATCCAAGTACCCATGTATGGCATGTTGATGGTGAACAAAATAATTTTTTCATTGTATGTGGATGACTTGGTCATAAGTCGATGCAATGAAAAATTTATTTTGGGTTTGAAGAAATAATTGGTAGATACATTTGAGATGATTGACATTGGTCTATTACATTTCTTTTCTGGCATGCAAGTATTGTAAATGGATGGTATCCTTATTTCTCAACCTAGATATGTGTTGAACCTTTTACATAAGTTTATAATGGAAGTTTAGAGACATAGTTCACCTAATAAAAATACTCTTATCACATAGTTATACAATTTTTTCTTGGTGATGAGTGCATTTGATGATTGGATAAGGAATACAAAATATTAGCATAAGTAGTTAGAAGATGATATGATAATATAAACTAGCTTCCTATCCCAAGTCTTCCTACTACCTACACCATTTTTCCCTAGTTTGAGTATCAGAATAGAGTTTGATATTTTCATGGAACAAACAACAATGCTCCTTAGCATAGTTATATTGATTACACACTTCAACAATTGTTGTAGATAAATGTACAAACTATAACACTATACATAGGCTAATCCAATAACTTTATGATGTAGAGACATATCATCAAAAGATTTGTTCACGGTGCGTGATAATGTTCCAAGATAGTTATTTGGTAGTTCCAATAAACAATGTGAGATATACTTATCAATGAAATACTTAGTTTTGATGAGATAGAGTTCATTGTGCATCTCACTAGCTCCACTTTGTAGATTTATCTAAGAGAGTGAAGGTGAGTTCTAAATAGAACATAATTACAACCAACTCACCATGTTTGTAAAATTTGTAGTTTTCCACATCATAATTGGCTTCTAAATTTTGCACCAAATTCTTTAGAATGGAATTGGACAACATTTTAGCATAAGTGTTTCAACATTAGTTCATCACTTCATGATTTTAGGGGGAGATAGTTTTATTTCACACATCATTTGGATCAAGAAACCTTTTAGGGTTTTGATAGTGTTGAGCCATGATTGGTGCTTGTGATAAAATCCTTTTGTTCCCTTAGAGAGTGTATTGTTTGTTGTATTTCAAAGGTATCTTGTTCTATACATGTGTTTTCTACATGCTATCTTATTAATCATAATTTTCAAATAACATTTTTTTTAATATAACAATTATAAATTTAATTATGAACACTTATTATAACCTTATGAGTAAAATAAATATAAAAAAAAAAAAACATTTCATAAGAATAATTATTCAAATTATTTTTTCCATTCATTAACCAAATCCAATATTTGCATACAAATTAATACAAAATAAACCAAATAGAAAAGATTCAACTAATACTTACATATTTTTACATACTTTTTTAATAGAATATTCATAAAGTTGGTAATAGAGTTAACAATTGTATACATCAAAATGTATTATTATATACTCTTTATATTTAATAATTTAAACTTAATTAAATAAATTTAATATATTATAATAGGTGAATAATATAAATGAATAAAATATTTGGAAAAATTAAATATAATAATTGTGATTTTAATAAATGATTATATTATAGGTTTGTCTTGTAATCTTTGAATAATAAAAATTAATAAAAGAATATTGTTATTACATCATCATTATTATTAGTGAATAATCATATCATGATGTTTTTATTATAAATTATGAAAAAGACATAATTATTCAAATCACAATAATTTCACTTATAATATTTATGTATCTTTCTTTCTAAACATGTTTAATCAACATATTGTTTCTTTCTCGACAACAAACAATTCACCTTGAAGAATAATTAAACATAATATGGAATTAATGGTTATATGTTTTTGCAATCACAATCCAAATTAAAAAAAATCATAAAACTAAAGTCAAATATTATAAAGAGGCATACATCTCAAATTTAACTTAAAAACAAAGAAATCATTAGCATGCTCATAATAAATTTTATAAATAAGACAACAACAACACCATCAACATGATATAAAAAAACATAATATACATGTGTACTATATTGTTTATAGCGCACCAGTTCAATTCAAAGTGCATTGTTGTGATTGTTATGTAAAAATGCACCGAAAAATAATTTAATTGACAATGTACATATGCCAACCTCGAAAATTAAAGATTTCGGAGGAAATCGCTCTTCGATGCCTCTCATAATTTAGTACACAGACTCAATCTTCTACCATCTCTTAGTGCTCTGGCTTGCATCTCTTCCTCTGTTGGTCGCTAACCTTTCTCCAAGATACGGTCCTCATTTGTCAATATTATACCTAGACCTCCTCTTCTTCACCTTATGGGGCTTATTGGATGAATATTTGACGTCATGGAGGAATTTTGTAACCCCAAAGTATCTGTAATTGGGGCCCTTACTGATGGAACCAAACACATCAACTTTGTTCCCTTCCAAAATTTTCATCTTGGCCCCTACTTTGGCATAATTAAGAATACCAAGCTATACATGGGGCAACAAACTCTACCTCTCTCTGCTCCTAGTTTCCCTTGTCTTGTTCTCCCATTTCTTCTAGAACATCCTCCTCTTCCTCGAATAGGACCAGATTAATAGAAAAAACCTCACCACTCTTGATTGTCAACTTGGAATCGTTCTTGACAGAATCGATCCTCTACCATTCCCTTAGTTCTCTGTCCTGTATCTCCTCCTCCACAGGCTGCTTGACTTTCTCCAAGTTACAGTCCTCATCATCTATATAGAATTATTTCCATACAAGAGAAAAGAGAGCAGAGTAGCTTCACGTTCTAGCTCGGTTTTCTCCCATAATGGTTTCCCATAACAAATATTTGTGTTATTTTGTGGATGGTATGTGGTTGTATTTTATTGTTCTCTATTTTCCACATTTTATCTATTTCATGAATAAGCAAAAAATTAGTAACTAAAGATTATGGAATCTAAGGGAATTTAACCTTCATAATGTAGATTTCAATTTTATTTATGAGATCTGTTGTGAAAAACTATTCTAATGGAATATCCATGACAATTTACAGATCATTGAGTCTGTCAATAGGGAGGCCAGGTTGATGGTCAAGAGTGGAGAGGTTGTTTCCATTGAGCTAGTCCTATTTGATAAAGAGGAGGACATGGAGAAACAAATGGGAGGTCATGACAAGGGAAGAAAAAAATAGAGAGAGAGAGAGAGAGACTTTGTTTCCCATGTGCCCCTTTTGGATGAGAAAGATATCAAACACATGGTTGTGGAGAAGAAGAAACGTGAGCTTATTAGTAAATAAACAAGTGAGAATCTCATGGAGGAATAGGTCAAGGGCCAAGGAAATACTTGATATTCAATGATAAGGCATACTAGTAAAGTTTATGGATCATCATTTTTTTTTCCAAAATTCTCTTCTTAACTTCTATTAAATATATAATATGGGCCTTAGGTCATTCTTGAGGTTGACAGAGTATTATAATTGAGACATCCACTAGGGTTCCTTTCTTGCTAATCAGGAAAAAGAGGCACTGAGAAGCTTTGATCATAGAGCTTGGTAGTCTTAATTATTCCAAAGTAGGGCCCAATATGACAGATTTGGAAGGAAATGAAGTTGATATGCCTGATGCCTTTGGAAAGGGCCCCAATTATAGACACTTTGGGGATACAAAATTCCTACTTGGACTCAAAGAACTATTGGATAATCCCCTTGAGGTGAAGAAGAGGAAGTCTAGGTATGAAATTTATAGGAAATTGACACCAGTTCATATTGTGGCTACAAGAATGACGAGGATAGTATCTTGGAGAAATTCAAGCAACCTGTGGAGCAGGAGATGTGAGCCAGAGCCCTAAGGGAGTAGCATAGGATCGATCTTGTGCACTAAATTATGAGAGGCACCAAAGAGTGACCTCCATTTTCTACTCCGCAAATCAAAAACTTCGTAAAATTTAATTTTTGAAGCTCACATATGTAGTTCTTCAATCAGATTGTTTTTCTTCTAGTTGTTGTTGTTGTTGCTCCAATGCTCATTGTCATTGTCATATATGATTCACACAAAATTATTTTTAGGAACACACACAAACACAACAAACTAAAATTATATAACACACACATATATAACTATTTGTTATTTATCAAAAATTGAAATTAATTTTTGATTGCAAAAAAAATGTGGAAAAGTAATTGGTACTACAAAAATAGATATTACACACCATGACTAGTGTGCTATAGCAGTTACAAACTATCGCTAAGTGGTGCGATACGTCTAATGCACTAATGATACACAATTATCCAAGCACCGATATGTATTCTAGTGATGTGTTATGTTCTGTAACGCACGGGTAATGGGGTGTCC
Organism: Picea engelmannii; assembly: GCA_009831015.1. Lineage (NCBI taxonomy): Eukaryota > Viridiplantae > Streptophyta > Pinopsida > Pinales > Pinaceae > Picea > Picea engelmannii. Next base: position 610,005 of record ML777542.1, read on the forward strand.
CAAAAGACGTGTCATTTTACCTTTGTTTTTTGTGACATGGTGTCATTGATTCTATGTAATGCATCATGTTGTTAAATTTTTAGGTAGTAAATCAGGCAGTGCGATTTGTTATATGAAGAGCATCGGTGGTCCAAGTGCCTTGGAGCACCGGCATATTTTAGTGATGCATTTTTTTCTATGAAGTTTCAATAATGGGGCATTCTATAAGATGCATCGCTATGATAAATTCTTAAATATTGGGTTCAATGCCATGTTATGAACTGCACTAGCGTGATGTAGCCAATAAACTATGATTGCTTCACGAGATCTAAAAACCATGCAAACACACGAGAATGGAAAATAAATCTCTTTTATTCCTTCTCCATCCTAACTATTGCAATGGAAGTTCAACCCCTTATAACTACTCTCTGATATTTTCGAAAACAACTAATTTTAGAAAATTATCGTATGACTCTAAAAATAACCAATAACTAAAATCTAAATAGAGAGACACTATTTTTACACTCTCTTTTCTGATTAGGTGCATAAACTAAGAGATAAATGATAATTACTAATTTAAAAATTCTCGTAAAAACACTAAAACCCTAATTTGAGGCCTTCTATGAAGGAATTTGGCCGCGGAAAAGTTTTGAAAGGATGTTTGATCTTAAGGATTAGATTGATAGTAAAATGAACTCTTAGAGACACAACTTGTTGTAAAATTTCATCCCAAATAGATAATCGAGTCAAAATTTATGATCCTCAGAAATCTCTGCATCATTCTCCTTTGGTTGAAAAGAATGCAACTCCTGCAAGTTATCGTCTTCAAATTGTTTCCACTGAATGGGATCTTGGTTCAACAAGTCCCCCTCTATAATTTATGTATGCTTTGTTGGTTATATTATTCCCACTGAACCAGACATCAGTTGTATTGGCCTTGTCGAGTATGAAGGATCTTCTTATATAAAATATGCGCAATATTTTCATTTTTGTTACTCAGAATGACTTGTTGCCAATCCAAATCCACCTCACTTTCATCACCCAAATCATTCCCATCGAAGATGTATAATTCAAAAAAAATAAACAAAAGGGAAATATCGATATCATCTCGTAAATCTACCTTATAAGCATTGCCATTAATTTTCTTGAGAATCTTACAAGGACCAATTTTCTAATACTTCACCTTTTGGTAGGTTCCTCTAGGAAAATATTCTTTCTATAAATAAACCATCAACAAATCAACTTCATTGAATACCTCATATTGACGGTGTGCATATTTTATAATTATTTTATGTTCATTATTGGCCTGCAATTTTTCTCTCACCTATTGTTGTAATTATTGAATGTGTTATGCAAATGCTTCCCCATCATCACTGATCCTATCCCCAAGTGGTAGTTGCAGCAAATCTAGGACACCCATAGGATTTCTACCGTAAACAACCTGAAATGGATATTTACCTATAGATTTATTCACTGAAGGTGAATTCTGCTTGAGGTAAATCCAAATCCCACTGCTTGGGATTCTCTCCAACAATGCTACGTAACAGGTTTCCAAAAATCTGATTTACTACCTCAGTTTTACCATCTGTTTGTGGGTGATAGGCACTGCTGAACTGTAATTTAGTTCCCACTTTCTTCCATAAAGTCCTCCAAAAATAACCCAAGAATCAAGTATCTCTATCATAGGTAATATTTTTTGGAACCCTATGCAATCTAATTATTTTTGAAAAAAAAATAAAATTATGTTACCCTCAATGCATCACTAGTATTCTTGCAAGCAATTAAATGAGCCATTTTAGAGAACCTATCAAAAACCACAGAAATAGAATCATTACCTCATTCTGTGTTTGGGAGCCCCAACACAGAGTCCATGCTCGGATCTGTCCATGGGTCTGTGAGAACTAGTAATGGCATATAGAGCCCTATCTTATGTGAGTGTCCTTTAGCCATTTGACAAATCCTACATTGTACCACATACCTGGTTATATCCTTTTTCATCTTTGATCAGTAAGAAATATTTGAGTAAGGCTAGCATCTTATACTTTCCAAAATTTCTTACCAAACCACTAATGTGAAGTTCTTTGATAATATTTTCTCTCATAGAACCAATTGGAATGTATAGTTGTTTTCCTTTGAAGAGGTAGTCATCTTGCATAAAATAATCACCCTAAATAAGATCCATTTTCCCAACGAATGGATTCTTCAACTGTTCCAATCCCCCAAAAATTGTTATCAGACGCATAGAGATACTTTAATGCAACAAACCCAATTACTTGATTTTCCATGGTTGTCAAAAGAACAATGCACCAAATTAAAGCATCTGCAACTTGATTCTGACGTCCTGATTTTTTCTTCAGAGCAAAGGTGTAACCTTGTAAGAAAGAGACCCATTTTTCATGTCTATTGTTCAATTTCTTTTGGGTGTTTACATATTTTAATGCAATACAATCAGTAAATAACAAAAAATCCTTTGGCACTAAATAATGGCTCCAATGTTGCAATGCTTTCACAATTGCATAAAATTCTAGATCATATGTGGAGTAGTTATTTCTTACCTCATTCAACTTTTCACTAAAAAGTGCATTTGGTCTACCTTCTTGGCTAAGTATAGCTCCAATGCCTACATGTGAAGCATCATAGTCTACCTCAAACACTTTATCAAAATCTGGTAAGGCAAATATAGGTGCCTTAGTTACCTTCTTCTTTATAAAATTAAAACTTTCCTTAGCTTCATTGGTCCACATGAATGTCTTTTATTTGGTGCAATATGTTATGGGTTCTACAATACTGCTTAAATTTGGAATAAATTTTCGATAAAAGGTGGCCAACCCATGAAAATTTCTCTTGGGACTAGGTCACTCCAAAATTGCTCTAACCTTCTCTGAATCCATCTTGACTCCTTCTACTGAGATGGAAAAACAAAGAAATACCGGAATTTCTTGCAAGAACCTACATTTCTTTAGGTTTTCATAAAGCTAATGTTTTCTCAACACATCCAATATAATTTTTAAATGTTGCAAGTGATCTTCTTTGTTGTTATTGGAAACTAGGATGTCATCAACATAAACGACAACAAACTTACCAATATAAGGTCAAAGCACAATATTCATCAACCACATTAAAGTACTAGGTTCATTGGATAGCCCGAATGACATCACCATCCATTCATATAGTCCATCCCTGGTCTTGAAGGTAGTTTTCCAATCATCCCCCTCGCGAATCTGGATCTGTTGGTATCAAATTTTACTAAAATATTTAGCTCTTGCTAGCACATCCATCATGATGTCTAAGCACGGTATAGGAAATAGATATTTGATGGTAATTTTATTCATTTCTCTGCTATCTGTGCACATCCTCCACATATTATCCTTTTTGGGAGTCAACAATGTCGGTCCAACACTGGGACTCATGCTTTCTCTTCCCATGCCTTTCTTTATAAGTTGTGTCACTTTTCGGTTCAGCTCTGCATGTTGTGTAGGACTCATCCTATAGGGGGTTGATTAGGCAAATATGATCCCGGGATTATATCAATGTGATGTTGCATATACCTCTTTGGTGGAATACCATCATGTAGTTCATTAGGGATAACATCAACATATTCTTTTAGTATCTTGTTCACTTCAATAGAGATTGGTATGTCTTCCTAGCTCCTTTTTTCACTATTAATGCATAGTAAAATCCCATTGACTTTGTTTCCTTAATAATATCTCTTTCAGACAACACATTCTCATCTTTCCCCTCATGCTTAAGGGGAAATAAGATGAATTTTGATCCATCCTTCCAAAAGGTGTAGGTATTCTTCTCTCCATTATGGATGACTTTTCTATCATATTTCCAAGGCCTCCCAAATAACAGATGACATGCATCCATCAGAATGACATCACACCAGACTTCATCTTTAAAAGTATTACTGATGGAAAACTTGATCAAACATTTTTTATTAATGATGACTTCATTCCCTTTTTTGAACCATGCAATTTGGTAAGGATGGGGATGTGTTTCATAGCGTAATTTCAACTTATCTACCATCTCTTTGGAAACCATATTCTCAAAACTGCCACTATCAACAATAAATTGACATACCTTTCCCTTGGACGTGCATATGGTTCAAAAAATATTTGTTGGAAGCCAAGAATGTTCATTTTGGCTACTCTACCTTTGCTTTTTTTCAAGAATCACCATTGACCTCAGTATCTAGATTCTCCCCCATATCAAGAGGGAAATCAGATTCAACACCTCCTTCTTCATTCTCATCTTGGACCATGTTTAAACTAGGTTGTTTTCCATCCTTCGTATCTTGCATGTTATACTTTTGGCATTCAAATGCTCGATGACCCTCTACACCACACCTAAAACACACATAAGGTCCTCCTCTTCCACCACCGTAACCTCTACCCCTCTGAAACCCTCTTTCTCATGGTTGATTTAGGTTACCTTGTCGAGTATCTTCTACTTTCATAGCTCCTTGGGATGATTCACCTCTTCTATAGTTAAAACCACCCCATGAGGCAGATGATGTACCCTCCTTGCTCCTCTATTCCTTTGAGCAATTTGTCAGTTTTTTTTCCTCGACCTTTAAGGATAATTGGTATTCCTCTTCCACACTGTGAACTCTATGCATGCTCGGTTCATATTGAATAATTTTTTTTTAATAATTCACATACCTTGCAACCATTTTCTCATCATTTTCCTCGTGATCCACGTGAATGGAAAATTGATAAAAACTCGTTTGTGAGTTCCTCCAGGTGGAAAGGTTTTGCTTCAAGTTCTGAAATCTATGAAAAAGGGTCTGGGCATAGTCCAAAGGAAGAAATTTTTCTCGCAATTTCTTTTCCATCTTATTCCAGGTCCTAATTTTGTATTTTCCTTTTTTTGTTCTGTCGTTCTGCACATGATCCCACCAAATCATGGCATGACCCTTCAAATTGGTGCATGCAAATTTCACCTCCTTTTCCTCGATCATAGGCTTACGTTCAAAAATAATTTCCATGGAGTTCAACCAATCTATTAAATCATCTGGTTTAAGACTCCCTAGATATTCTGAAACTTCCATTTTGATCCCATTATTTCTCCCTTCTAGAGCCCTGAGCATCCTTTCTTCAAAATTCATGTGCTTTAATTGTTCTTCTTCATATTATATATGTTGATATACATCTCCTTGGTCTACCGCCTCATCAGAAACTTATGTTTGTATTATTCTCTGACTAGCCAACACATTTGTAAGATCTAATACTTGCCTTTGGAGGTTTTGCATATCTCTATGCATATGACCAAGACCTACTCTTCCTCTTCCTCTCCTAGCCACCTTCCTTCTCTTATACCGGATGATGTAGCCAATAAAATATGATTCATTAACGAGATCTAAAAAACATGCAAACACACGAGAATGGAAAATAAATCTCTTTTATTCCTTCTCCATTTTAACTATTGAAATGGAAGTTCAACCCTTTATAACGATTATCTGAGATTTTTGAAAACAACTAATTTTAGAAAATTCTCCCATGACTCTAAAACTTAACAATAACTAAAATCTAACTAGAGCGACATTATTTGTGAAATTTATTTTATGATTAGGTGCATAAACTAAGAGATAACTGATAATCACTAATTTAAAAATTCCCGTAAAAACACCAAAACCCCAATTTGTTGTCTTATATGAAGGAATTTGGCCCCAGAAAAGTGTCGGAATGATGTCTGATATGAAGGATAAGATCAACACAAAAATAAAATATTTGAGAGGTAGCTCCCTATAAAATTTCATCCCAAACAAAAATCCCAGCATCACGGAGTGTCGTGTGTACCTTCTTGCACCACTAGGTTAAATTTGTTGTGATGAAAACTTGGCAGCGTGGTTGGTTAAAAAAAATCTACCATGGTTCCATTTTTCTTGAAGCACCAGTATCGGGGCATCCCATAATATGAACCACTATGCTATATTGTTATATATTTTTCCTGGTGTTGTGTTATAAATTACATCGATGCATTTTGTTGAATTTGGCACGCCTCCAGACTAAATTTTCTGTGGCGAAGAGTAGGTTGTGGAAATAGTTTATGGAACACATTGGTGCTCCATTATTCATGGAGCAATGAATTTTTTTTGAACAATGTGTTTTTTTATAACGTACTAGTAATGGGGCGTCCTAAAAAGACTCGCCGATATGTTTATTTTTCAATAGTTTTGTGGTGTCGTTCTTTGAATGGAATTGGTGCATTTATAGGTCATATATGCACCGATCATGGTGCTTCTTGTAAATTTACAAGATGCATCAAGTTATGGAGTGAGTGGAAGTGTTCAAGCACAACATGTGGAATTAAAAAAAAATCTAAAAAAGACCAAATTTCAGCCCAATTTCAATTTTTAATTCAATGAAAATGCAAATAACAAGGTAATAAACAATTTACCTAGTCTATTCTCTCTCGAAGAGAAATGGTTGCACCATAGAGAATAAATGAAAATTTGTGGCATTTTCCAAAATTTGGAAATGTGTGGAATCTACCAGTAGAGATATTGAACCAACTGTGGAGAACTGCAAATGGGGCGGTCATGGAAGGAGGGTGACCATTGGTGCCTTTCTAAGAGGTTGGAAGCATAGAATGAGGTGTAACACCAAAAATCATTATTTTACCCTACTTCAATGTGTTATACAATTATATACATTGGGGCATCATGTGTACATGTGACACACTTTGTTTAGAGTGGAGTGTTGCTATGTATTTTATTTTGCTTATAGCGAATAGAGATGTGTATTACTATCTCAACACCAATACGTTATTTTCATGTGTGTATTTTCCTTACAAGAGCACTGGTAAAAAACCTCTGCAAAAACCTCCAGTCATCCACCTCTGCTAACAACCTCCGCTATAAACAGAGAAGGGAGAAATTTTTTGGGGACGTTCTGTAAAAACCTCCACTACAAGGTGTTTTCATTGTAGTGTGAAGATTCTAAATCCACATTGGAATAATATACATGGTATATTCACTACAAGGAAAAGACCCTATAGTGGAGGTTTTTGCAGAAGCCCCTATAAAAATAGCCGAAAAATACGTTTATAGCGGAGGTGCGCGGGAAGATGTTTTAGAGGACATTTTTTTAACGGTGCATTTATAAGACTATATTGCACTGGTGTGCCACCATATATAAACACACCGATGTTAATAAACAATGGTGCACATCATATAAAGGAATATAAAAAGCACTGGTGCGCCCTAAAAGGGTGCACCAGTGTGCAACAAACATGTTCGTCATCTTGCGTTTTTCTTCCAAAATGCATGTTGGTCTGTCGTTGTCCCCTTGCAGCACTGAGGCACAACAAGCATCTTCACAATATGCATTTTTTTTAAATGCAATCCGATCTGAAATTGTCCTAGGGGCGCACTGGTGCATCCCATATGAGGCATTGTCACATGTTTTTAAAAATAAACGGTGCGTTATATGCATTGGTTAGCACCGGTGCGCTTAATGGATGTGCACCAGAACATGGTTTAAATAAAAGTCGGCGATAAAAATGATCGTGAGCCGGGTTCACATGCGACGAGGCACCGTGGCACAAAAAATAGATTGATGCGCATTTTTCATGAGGGCGCTCTGGTGCAATCCATATGATGCACCATCACAATGTTTTTAAAAATTAACAGTGTGTTATCTGCAGTTGTGTGCATTGGTGCACTTAACACGAGTGCAATGGAACATGGTTAAATAAATAAAAAAGGCAGGCGCTAAAAAAACATTTTTACCATTTCCAGTGCAAAGAAGATCTCAAGCACTGATGCCTCCTTTTCCCAATTGAATCACATTGTCATCGGTGCTTCCGTCGATTGCATTGATTTCGTTCAGTGCTCGGTTCGTGGGATTCTAATTTTTCAATACAATGGGAAAAATTCAATTTTTCACTACATCCCAACAATGCCTCCTCGACGAGAAAATGTCAATGTAAATTCTTTACTTCTTTTTGCACGGTGCGTTCGAGTGGTTCGGCTTGCACCATGCGCGGTGCGCCCTATAAGTTTTATAGGGAACACCGATCATGTATAGTATGTTTTCTACGGTGCAATGTATTACTGAATGCACCGGTGAGCACTTACCAACGACGCACCGATGCATCCAAAGTAACAAAAGCACAGTCCAAAATACATAGTTTCCACTTAACGATGTGTTGTTTGTATGTACGCACCGGTGCATTCATAAAACTATACACACCGTTGAATGGAAACTATTTATTTTCATTTGTGCATGCTGAATAAATGCACCGGTGCATTTATGATAATGAACGCATTGGTGCGTTTATTGTGAATGCACCGGCATAAATAAATAGTTTATTTTCAATGGTGTGTTGGTTATAGGGAACGCACCAGTGCGATCCTAAAAATATACGCACCATTTAAAATAGAAAATTTACATCTGAAGGGTGCATCCTTTATATGTACGCACTAGTGCGTTCATAAAACTATACACATTGGTAAATGGAAACTATTTATTTTCACATGTACAATCCGAATAAACGCATAGGTGCATTGTTTATAATTAACACATTGGTGCATTTATTATCAAATCACTAGCAGAAATAAATAGTTTACATTTAGCAGTGCGTTGGTTATATGGAACGCACTGAAGTGTTCATAATACTATACACACCGTTTAAAATAGATAGTTGTTCGAGCAGTGCATCGTTTAAATCATGTAACGCATCGGTGCGTACATAATAATAGATGCACCATGGAAAATAAATGTTGTTATAGCGGTGCGCTCGTGATATATAATGCACCAATGCATACACAAATTACTATGCATTGGCTAAAACAAATTTCACTTTGCAGGCGGTGCGTAAGATATGTGAGCGCACCGTGAGTGGTGTGTTACTATTTTTTGGGTGCACTAAATATTTTTTTTTTTTTTGACAAAACTTATGTTTGCATATTTTGAAATAAATTTCTCATTTACTGAAAAAAAGTTATGCTTTTATGTATGATGTTGATGTAATTTGTATCTTAATTATGCAAAGACTTCACCACATGGAGGACCAACAAAATAGAATGGGCCAGTACAATATGGTTCAGGAGTGGGAGGCGAGAGAGAGGGAGAGGGATTTTCACCCTCAGCCTAGTACTGCAGTTACGCAGCTCCTTTTGAGGAATGTAGGCCTCCTCAAGTACTGTGAGGAGGCTACATCCCTGAAGGGGAATTTCTCCTTTCTTAAGAAGTCGATCCACCAATGGGATGCCCATTAGTAGGCATTCAGATTCAGTCCTTATCAGTGGTATCATCCCACTGAGGAGGATATTTATTTTATCACTAGGTTATCTAGGAGAGGGGAGGATTTTCCCTAGTTTCTTGATGTCCCAATGGGTGTTGCAGTTGAGAGTCAACTTGCCTACCTTCAGAGGTATTTTGCACGCGATATACCTTCTCCTGGTGATTTTCAGGTGATTGGTGGATAGTTACAGATCAACTCATTCGGTACAGAGGACGTTAGGTGCCTCTCACTATTACTGTATACCATTTCACACTTTATTGGTGATGGTCAGCGCATTAGTTGTGTTCTTTTATATTATGTGTATTATTTTATATAGAGGCCACAACTTATTAGGTGGTCTACCATTTTCTTGAGGCAAGTTTGTATAGCAATGGATATATGTCATGCTATGATAGATAGGAGGGTGAAATTCCTATTCGCTTCAGAGTTATTTTGTTTGTTTTTTGAGAGGTTTCCAGAGACAAGACCTAGTTTTTTCCATCAGCCTCCTAGGTAGATGACTGAGGAGTGGATTCACATGTGGGGCGAGATGATTCCCAAGAGGGGCATGCCTGATTTTCCATATAGGATTTCTAGGGAGGCACTTGATCTATTATCCAGTGAGGAAGATCACGTTTTCATGATGGTGTTGTGCCCTTACGCGGGGATGGATTGGAGAGGATATGTCAACATCCTCTTCATAGCTGATGATCCACCGGATAATCGAGGTAAGATTTAAATTAATCTTTTACTTTCATTTTATTGTCTTACTTAATTAAATAAATTTTATTCTAGCATGTTCTTTAAAGTATTTTATTAATTTTTTTAATGAAATTCTCGACTAATTATTAACTTGTGTTATATTTTGTAGATGTTGGCACATTTTTTGGGGATATGCCTCCTCCCCCGCCACCCAATGCAGATGAGGAGATGGTTGAGACTATGATGGGTCGGGGTCCTAAGATGCATATACAACCTGGCATGCCATGTAGGCCATATCTCAAATATAAGATGAAGGTGTGTGACATACTGAGTGCAATTTTTGTTGGCACGGGAGTCCACCCTTTCCGGATGAGAGACATCAGGGTTGACCCTGATCTTTTGTAGCTCTGGATGAACTTGTCGCACGATATGACGTCTCTTATGCATCATATCATTGGAGCTGCCAAGTCATTGGTATGGATGACATATGGAATGTCATCCAACACTGATGATGATGAGGGTGGTGATAATGATCATGAGGGTGGTGATGGCTATGCTTCTTCTTCAGTAACTCCTCCTAGTCCTCCTCTAGTTGATGGTGACGCTTCTTCTTCAGTACCTCCTCCTCGTCCTCCGGGTGTTGATGTTGATCAACGTGCAGGTGTTCATAGGGATGTTGCAGATTAGGGTGGTGATGTTGCAGATCAGGGTGGTGGTGTTGTAGATCAAGGTGGTGATGTTGATCAGTGTGGCGATTACACTTCTTCTTTAGTACCTCCTCCTCCTCCTCCTCCTTCACCTCGCCCAGATGAACAGGGTGCATCACCTATTCTTCCACAACATGCTTCACCTTAGAGACTATGACTAAATATTTAGTTATAGCAGTTACTTGTATAGTTGACCAGATATGTATATTATAGCAGTTATGTTACTTGTTCATATATATATATATATATATATATATATAACATTTTTTGTTGTTGATGTTGATGTACTTAATTTATATGTTTATGTTGATGTTGTACCAAGTTTATCATGTTTTTGTAGGTAAGAGGTATTGAAAAGTAAATAAGTTATAAAAAAGGGTAAAGATATGTCTTATGTTATTAATTAAAATTTGGGCAATTTAAAAGTAAATTATATTAATATTCAACCTTACTTTGTATCACAATTTACAAACTAGTTTACTTGAAAGTACGATGTGAGAATTGTTCCTTATTTTGAGAATATTGTTTTTGTTCATAAGTTCATAATGAAAAATTAAACATAGTTATGATAAGCTCAATTAACATTTATAAAATATTTGTGATATTTAAACTTCCTCTTAGTTGTAATTTGGTTATATTTTTTTTATATTTCCATAATTAATACAAGTCTCAAAATCTCTAATTCAACATTTTTTTACTATACTATAAGGATGCATGAATATAAAACTTAACCAAGAAAAGAAAATAAGTTATAAAAAAGGGTAAAGACATGCCTTATGTTATTAATTAATGTTTGGGCAAGTTAAAAGTAAATTATATTAATTTTCAACCTTACTTTGTATCACAATTTTACAAACTAGTTTACTTGAAAGTACGATGTGAGAATTTGTCCTCATTTCGAGAATATTGCTTTTGTTCATAAGTTCATAAAAATAGTTATGTTAAGCTCAATTATCATTTATAAAATCTTTGTGATATTTTAACTTCCTTTTAATTGTAATTTGGCCATATTTTTTTATATTCCCATAATTAATACAAGTCTCAAAATCTCTAATTCAACATTTTTTTACTATACTATCAGGATGCATGAAGATAAAACTTAACCAAGAAAAGAAAATAAGTTATAAAAAAGGGTAAAGACATGCCTTATGTTACTAATTAAAGTTTGGGCAAGTTAAAAGTAAATTATATTAATCTTCAACCGTACTTTGTATCACAATTTTACAAACTAGTTTACTTGAAAGTACGATGTGAGAATTTGTCCTCATTTTGAGAATATTGCTTTTGTTCATAAGTTCGTAATGAATAATTAAAAATAGTTATGTTAAGCTCAATTATCATTTATAAAATCTTTGTGATATTTTAACTTCCTTTTGATTGTAATTTGGTCATAGTTTTTTATATTCCCATAATTAATACAAGTCTCAAAATCTCTAATTCAACATTTTTTTACTATACTAAAAGGATGCATGAATGTCAAGCTTAATCAAGAAACATGTACAAAAAGATAAAAATATCCTATGTTACATGTTGTTAATTGTTGTTGTAATCAATATTAAGAATTGAATTAGCTATTACGTAAAATTTATTTCTTATCCTCAAATAAAAAATTGTTATGATATACATGTTTAATTCAACTTTTAATTATATATTTTATTATTATTATATATTATATGTAATATAAAATTAATATATAACTTAATATATTATATTTTATTATGTTATAATTAATATATAATGATGATGATGATGATGATGATTAATGTCCACTAAGACCAAATTGGTTTATGAGACCTTAAGAGGGTAAGTGATTACTTGTGATTCTTTAGAATTTTGTTTATGTGCTCGAAAAGCATTAAGAGAAGATTTCCAAGATCACCATACTTTTGTTGAGTTAAGAGGTTAGGAAGGTTGGTAGTGTGACAAATATTTTGAAAATGAGATCTAATATGGGTATAGGCTGGACAATCTAAGAGAAAGTGTTTTTCATCTTCAACCTTCTTAGTGTCACAAAGGCGACACACTCTTTCATCCCATGGCGTTTTAGGAATTGACCAATGCCCAGTTTCACTATGGAGCTCGTGAGAATTTGTTCTTATCTTAACAATGCTTATTTTTTTCTTTACACTTGGAAAAATAGATATATAATTTTGATCTTCTATATTAGGGTTGATTACATCCTTATAATACCTTAATTTTCCTTTTTCCTCTAACTCTTTATCACACCACATTTTCTCCTTAAATTTTTATTTGATGTTTTTTTAATAGTATATTTATTCTGCAAAATGGTGTCTTCCATGATTCCCCAATTGTTTAGCCAAGACTGGGCATGTTTATGCCATCCTTGCTTGAGTCGATGGTGGTTATGACTCGATTTTGAAGCAATTTTAGGAAGCCTCTTCTCTTCCATTATGTTTAACTTGTTCTTATACATTAGGCATCTAGTCATAGCCATGCTCTTAATGGGGAGAGGCTTGCTTCTAAGAGGAGGATGGGATACGGTGTATTTCCTTTAATTTTGAGATCATAGGTTATAAAATTCTTTTGTATTTGCTCTATATTTCTCCAGGATTAATGAGAGATACTATATCCCCAAACTTCACACCCATAAAGAATAACAAGTGTAACAAGAGTCTCAAAAAGGAGTTTCTTCTTATCCCAACTCCAAAGATCAACTGATTTACAATTTTTTTCAAGCCCATAATAAGCTTTCCATCCCCCAATAATCCTTTTCTCAATGCTATAATTCCAATTGAGCTTGTGGTGAATATCAATTCCAAGATATTTGTATGAATTCACTTCCTCCAAGTTGTTGTTTTCATATACGAAGGTAATAAGGGATCTTATTGTATTTAATAATCATGACCTTAGTCTTATCAATATTACCAGTCATACCCATATTGGAGCAAAAATCCTTGAGGATTCTTAGTTGGTTTTCAATATCATAGGGACTCCTTTCCATAAGAACAATATCATCAGCATAAATAAGAATATTGATGACTATACCAATGAGAGTAGGGCCAATACAACCTACTTTTTCCAAGCAATATTCTAACTTTTCAATGTATATGCCAAAAAGAGTAGGGGACAAGGGACAACCTTGTTTGACTCTGATATTGCAGATAATCTCTTTTGACTAGCCCTCAGTGTTTTTAAACTTAGCAATAAAATTCTTATACATCCTTATTGCAACAACCCTCAACTCGAGAAGCACTTTTACCTCTTCCAACCTATTCCAAATGTTTTTCCTAGGAACCATGTCAAAATATTTTCTAAAGTCAACAAAACAACAAAACATATTGGTTTTAGTATTGTGGAACACCTCTGCAACGATCCTAAAGGTAACAAGATGGTCCATAGTTGAATGATATATCCTAAACCCGGCATGGCCTTTAGCTCTTTTACCGTGACTTTCTAGCCAAATGATAATCTTCTTTTCCAAAATAATTCCATAAAGGTTGGATAAAATCGGGCTAATCATAATGATCCTATAATTAGAGGGAATATTTCTATCCCCACTTTTAAAAATAGGAACAATGAGGCTTTCCGTTCAGGGTTTAGGGAAGCCCTTCTTGACTTCTAAATCGAAGAGCTTGTGTATGTGAGGGATAATGATAGGCCCTCCAATTTTAAAAATTTCAGCTTGGTAGCCTTCAATGTCCTTATCTTTCCCATTTGCAAGCTTCTTAACCCCGATCTCTATGTCATGTAAAGAAAAAACTTCTTCCTTTGTAGGGACAATAGGAATGATGTCCATGGAATTAGGGAACTTGTAAAACTTTTAAGGTAGGAATTTCAGTCCCTTAAGGGGGTCCTATTATTTTCTTTAGTATTGTAGTTTATAATTTGGCTCCAAAACTTCTTAGGATCCAACTTATATAGTTGTGAAAGTTTTTCTTTCCTTTTATTGATATAGTACTTTTTTTTTCCTTTTAATTAGGACTTTGTATGTATTGATCTTATCGAGTTTTAAGGAATCATTAGAAGCATCCCTAATGGATTTCCTAGCAATTTTACATTCTTTATCATACCAAGGGTTGGTCGTTCTATTATTCTTTTTATAGGACACCTCGAAAGAGAACTTGTTAACAGAAGTTGAAAGGGTAGTTGTAAAATTATTATAGAGTTCTTCAATGTTGTCCTTATAAGTTAGGAGATTTAATTGACTATTTAAATGCTTTAAGAAAATGTCAACTTTACTTTTGTCAAAGCACATATTCCTTTGATTATTAGAATTCTCTTCAATGGCGCTCCTATGCATGGAAAAATTTAGAGTTAGGGTTAAAGGTTTATGATCAGATTCAGGGTCATGGTCATTTAAAAGGTTAAAAGTTGCTATTTGGTTGGAAGCGAGGATATCAGATATCACATAATCTACAACACTACTGCCTAGCCCATGAATACAAGTCATCTGGTTGGAGTTTGGCCACTTCATTACTCCATTGGCCACTTCATTAATCCATTGTAAATTATTAGGTCTTGAGAGCTACATAGATTGACCAACTGAGTACCAAACAAATTTTCAATTAGGTCTTCGGAGCTTCTTTTGTAGCTATTAGATAAAACAAGGTCCTCATCTACCCATAAAGGATTATGGTTGGAATCAATACTTAAAAGAGTAACTTCTTTAGTTGAAGTCTTAGCATTAAAGTCTCCTAGCAGGAGGATATTACCTTCATTTTTCAAACTATAAGTATCTTGTTCTAAATTATTATAGGGACAATTGTTATTTAGATTGTTTTTCTTATAAAAAGTAGAATTAATAGGTTCAAAATAGAAAATTGCTATATACATCTTCTTAGCATTGGTGTCTGAAATTTCTATCCAAATGTACTGATTGAGAGAGTCAATCTTATGAAGTTGAATATGAGGAGAACTGTTCTTTATAATATAACAAGTTATGCCTCCTATCTCTCTACGGTGGGATTTTTTGTTCCATGTCTACCACAAGACAAATCCTTCTATGTTAGGGACTTTAGATTCCTCATGCTCCCAAGTTTCTACTAGATAGATAATATCAATATCACTCGGGATCCAACTTATCATAGGACCTTTGCGCCATGGAAAGCCACGAAAGTTCCAAAAAAGGATCCCGAGTGATAAATAATATTTATTATATTATTTATATTATATTTATTTATTATATTTTATATTATTATATTTATAATATAAAATTAATATATTATATTTATTATATTACATAATATATTATGTATTTTATTTTTATGTAATATGTTAAGTATATATTATTATATGGGTTTAGAGAGGGACACATGCATTAGTATTTAAGGACAATGATGTTTTTTTTTTAAACTCACTTAAGAGGCTCATTCTAGATCTAAATATTCCCCTAATTAGTCTATATGAAATCAAAATTAAAAATTAATACAATATAATACGATATGGTAATGATTTCAAATGATGGGTAACAAAAATACATTTTAAAATTATGATATAAAATATTTGATATTTACAATACAATAATATATTGTTTTCTAAAGTAAAAGTTCAAATTAAAATACTAAAAGTTCAAATATCATCTCGATTTACAATGGAAAAATATTTATATCATTTACATATAACATTTAATTATATCATCCAATCAAAAAATTAATAATATTTCATATCAAATATTAAATACTAAAAACAATATTTTTTTAATAATCAAATTATTAAATCCACTATAGATTTGAAAACATAAAAGAAGTAATTAAATAATAAAACATGTACAATATATCACTCTTCGTTGTCATCGCCTTGATTATCTTCCTCGCTTGGCATGTTAACAATGTTTCTCTCAAAAATATGTTTTTATCTAGGGTCGTGTATTAATACAAACCACCAATCCCTATCCAACACATCTGGGTAAAAAAACACTTGGTTGCATTGTTTTGAGAAAACATATGTTCCTTAGCTTCATCCCACATATTTTTAGAGTTGATACATATCATCCCACTATCATGATATTCCTTTACATTATGCCGATCAACGGTGTCCCACAACTTGCACCTAAAAATAACACATTGGAAAGAAGAGAAGTACACTCGAATGATCTCTTGTATCTTTCCGATGTAACCTAAATTCCCCTATATGGTGTTTTGATCGTGATGGCTAGCATGACTAGATTGGTCAAACTTGACTTCCCCTCTGCAATCTTGTGTCACATGTCCATCATCGACATCCTCTGTGAGAAAATAATTTCCATATGCCCACATAGATGGGAACAAATGCACCCATAAAAAAGTGAACAAATCACAGTGCCAATATGTGTCTGATAACCCAACCATTAAAATATAAAATAACATATATGTATTTACAATTCAAATGTACATTACGAAGTTAAAAATTATGTACACAAATATATTATTATCTAGTTGCTGCAACCAATCCCTATGTTTAGTGCATCATCTTCTTCACGTGGGTAGCGACCATATGCACTATATTTCTCTCTAATTTGGTCAGCAACCCAACTGTTGGGGCATATCATTGGCATATTTTATTTTAAATGATCAGGATAAGGTAGGCTTCTACCATTCAACTGTATGAATTATTTCCTATTACTTTCCCATTTCCTCCTCTTTTGTTCATACAATGCGACCCAAAGTTGTGTTGCCTCTTAATTGTAAAGAATGAATTTATTGATGGCATCAATTTCTAAATTCACTGATGTATTCATGAAATGAAACCAACATATAGTACATATGATATCATGATCAAAATATACATATTAAAGTTCAATGTGAATAATTGCTATGTAGAAATTTGACAAACGATAAGTCACTTACTCTTTATCAAGCGCCTTTTTTCCATTCATTTGGAGAAGCTCCCCTTCTCTTTTGTCTTCATCCCTTTCGTTGTCCCAAATCATTGCATCTGGTGTGTTTTTGATCTACTTGATGTACTCACTAGAATAATATAAAGACTCATATGATATGTACTCCTCTGTCATAGACCCCTCAGGTTTTCCCTTTGACAAATAAATCATTTCAATTTCTTCATGTACCTCTCTAAAAAAAACATCCAATGATAGGAAACCACCCCGAATAATTCAACCTCATCTACTAGGTGAATTAGAAGATGAACCTACAAGTCCATGAAACTCAACAGTAGTTCCTTCTCAAACATAAAAACAATCTCAGTTGTCTCTTGACGTCATCATGGAATGTTATCTATATGAATCTCCTTTGATGTGATCCAACGTACAAATGTAAATAATTTAGATATGGAATGTCTTAGGTTATGGGGGAAGTCGTGGTTCACACACCCACGCACGAGCAAAGGATAAGGACACTACAAAGTAAACACATAAAAAATATTTTTGTTTTATCCCATGGCATGAAAATAAAAATTACAAATAATAAAAACATATTTTTTACATACATCGTACCTCTAGAAGGTTCAAATGATTATGTGATTTCAAACCTGACAAATGGTCTTGATGCATAGTGAAGCAATGTCATAGGCAAGACCCATATAAAGAAGGCATCTTCACACCCAATATAAATTCCTTTGCCAAAGAAAGGTCTTCTTTCTTCAAAATACATGGGACATCACCTTCTTTGAAAGACCAAGAGGGACCAACCTCTCCTCTATTTTCTTGTCTTGGCCAATGTTTCTTTTTAGTTTTTGAAGAAATAAATTCTCTCCTCACAGATAATGTGTCACTTTCTTTCAATGATATGTTCTTCCATAAATAAGATGAAACATTTTTAAATATATGCATTGGATCTAGTAAGTGGGAAATCTTAAGATGCTCCCAATATGGGAGCTCAAAAAAGTTAGATTTTCTTTTCATCCCAATGGGAAATTTCTCAACATAGGTGTCGAATAATTCTGGATCATCGAACGCAGGATCCCCATTTGAATCGAACATTTATGTAATATCCTTCTCATTCTCTCTCTCATATTCTCTAATCCATTACGCTAGTGTTATTATTGCAGGCCTTTGGGTTTTCTCTGGTTTACCATTGAAAGAAAATCTTTCTCTTCTATAAGGTTGTTCTTCTCGGAGGAATACCCTTGAGTAGTCCTACACTGGTTTTCGTAGGTGGTTGGACCACCTACCCTTCAAATAAGGTCCACAGCATTTACATCCATGATAGCTTTTAGTTACAAGACCTGCGTAATTATTATATACATAGCACATTAGAGTTTAAGAATAAAACATCAATCACAACAAATTAAATATGAAAATAAATATTGTTACACATATAAACAAATCAATAAACATGTTAATTACCAAAGAAAACTCCCAAGCCTAAATAATCATGTTTGGTGTAATCATATATGCCATACAACGTAAAACTCCTCTCTATTGTGATGGGTCTTGATACATCGTATACATGTATCCCTTCCCATAATTCCTTCAATTCAACTACCAATGGTTGTAGGTAGACATCCATATTCTTCACTTTTCTTCTACCAGGGACTATAAGAGCCAAAATAGGATGTTCATTCTTCACGGACACCAATGGGGGGATATTTTTATTGATCACTACTACATGCCAAACATAATAGTTGGTGCTTTGTAGGGAATATGGGTTCACGCCATCCAATTCTATGCTGAGTCATCGACTTCGTACTTCATCCTTGAATTTTTTTGGCCATGTATCCTCTTTATGCTTCATGGCTATTGAATCTGTTTGGATTCGCATAACTCTCGACTCACTTATGTGTGAGGCATGTCATCCTTGCAACATAGCTAATTTTTTGCAAGGAAAGAGCATTTGAATCCTTGGGATTATAGGCATGTGCCTCAATATCTTATGAGGAGGACCATGCAATTTACCATTTTTATCTGATTTATGGTACTTGTCATGCCCACATTTTAGACATATCTCTTTGTCTGCATATTCTCCTCTAAATAGAATACAATCATTCAGACATGCATGATATGATATATACTCAACACCCAACATTTTCAACAACTTCTTTGCCTCTTCACAACTACCGGGAAAAACATTATCACTAGGAAGAACCTTATCTTTGAATATCCTGCAGTTAGTGGGAAATAGAAATGTACAAGGTCATTTAACGTTTATAAAAGAAACCATTTCTAATGTTGATTGTGTGACAAGATTTCTCAAAATTAATATAAGGAACTTGTTGGTCAATTACCTCAATATCGCTCAGAAACAAGCGTTTGAAATGCCAAACTTTGCTTTCACATTGTACAGTAACATTGTTGTCCCAAGATGGATAGACTTTGACCGGGCACTAGGTCCAAAGAGAGGCATGGTGGAAGCAGATTTTAGGATTTCGAAAATGGTATAATTGATATGAGCATCATCCCCTAGATCATCTTTATGGAATGCGTCTAACAACAATGTCTCCATGGCATTCGTATCCCGTAAGTAATCATCTATACCAACCTATTTTGTATTGTCCCCATTGCCAACTTCTAAAGAACTAGTAGTATTTGTAACATCCCGCTCTTGCACACACATGATTTGACTTATCCTTTGAGGACACTTGTGTGCAAGTGATCTGGTTCATTATATAATTTTCTGTTTCGATTATGGATTATGATGATGATGATATGTTATTTTATTATATATGTATCAATAGGTGTTATTGAAGGGTTTCTCTTGACTGTGCAGGACGCTTGACAGATTGGGGATGTCGATGGCATCGGTGGACCTCCTTGGACTCCAAATCAATTCAGGGAGTGGATTGTATATGTTTTGGGTATTTATGTTTATGCATATGTGACATATGTTCGAGTATATAATGATGATGTTTATGGATCGCTGACATGTTTTGTTGATGGATGCAGGCTGACGATTGTTTGCTAATCATACTCACATTAGGAGTAAAGGGGCCAAGCACAACAACTAGAGATATTGAGGGAGAGGTGTGGTAGCAGCCCTGCTGCAACCTACTATCACTCTCATCTTGGCTTGAACTGTAGGCTAATGATTACCTATTTCGAGAGATCCACGATGTCATGAGGGAAGACTGAGACAATCGCTCACAAAGATTCTAAGGGTTGTGCAATAAGGCATGCTCCTTATTCCTTAAAGGCCCTTAGTCTCCCATAAGGTCACATGACAGAGTATTGACTCCAAGGGTTGGACGTCTGCCAAAATTAGTCAAAAGGCGAGTGGCACCCTTAGAGAACGTAGTGCGTCTTGAAGGGCACTTCACATAAATGAAACATGAATAAATGCGAGTGGCACCCTTGGAGCACATAGTGCGTCTTGAAGGGAACGTCGCGATTGTTTTAACACTGGTGAATGAGCCTAGGTTCCTAGAAAACAATATCGTACTTTGACATGGTTAGCCTTAAAATAATTATGTATGAGTAAAGTTATTAATTATAATTTTTCCCTTAAAAGTTTGTTTTGCTAAGCCTAGTTGAAATTAAAGCCTAGGTCTAAGTAGGATATGAGGACTAAAATTAATTAAGCAATTAATAAAGGGGGGATGAAGAAAAATCAAATTTAAAATTTGAAAGAGAAAGAAATTATCTAAAAAAAAAAATTGATTGTTGTTTATGTGCAAAACTTGCTAAATTAAAACTTAGACAAAAAGGGGAAATTAAATGCAAAAGGAATGTGAAGCATAGAAATGAATCTAGTGTAGAGAACTTTCCTAAATTAAACTCAACTAAGCTTTAAGAAAGGTGTCAGTCATTAAAGGAAATAGATGGAATAAAGGAACAACAAGGAGCATTTTTAGGAACGCTTTTAGGTGGGTGGGGGAAATTGGAAAATAAATTAAATTAATTAAATGAATTTCTGGTGCAACTAAGAGATCGAGTGACAAGTGTACGGGGGAGAATATCTCCTAATAAAAATTTAATAAAAATAATTTAACATGCATTTTGGCAAAGGGACACTAAGAGAACTCTATAAAATAAATGGCAGAGAAGGGGATTGGATCACGACTGGTATGCGTAAGGTTATGCTGCCAGATTTTTCTTGACTGATTTTTCTTATGGGAGTTGGGATTCCTAGCTCGAATAGAGAGTGGTAGCTTGACCTTGCAAGGTGAGTTGAGAGCTAGATTTTCTCTGGTTTGTGTGTGTGGCCCTTTTGTGGCTCAAGGGGCTCGGGGGAAGAAGAGTACCCCTAGCGTTGGTTGGGAGGTACCAGTGAGGTCTCATCGTTGTAATTGAGTTAGAAATTGTACATAGATTTGTGTGTTGTTGGAATCGGTACATAGATATGTCCGTTATGTTTGGAAATATTTCTTGAGGTGGTTAGATGGGATTAAATTTGACGGATTGGTTTTCTTTTTTATCTTTGTGCCTTGTTTTTGTTTTTTCTATGCCTTGGTATTTTTAACTCTACACCTTGGATTTTTTTTCATATATCTCTGCACCTTGGTTTTTCTTATCTCGGCGCTTGGGTGTTCTTCTCTCATTATGTTTTATTCCATTCGTAGCGAGTCTTGGCATACCCTCTCTTTGCATTTTTCCCATTGCACTACGAAATGACGGGACCGATACCTCTTTGTGTCTTGCTGGTTATTCTTTTACACTTACTTTTACCTTGGCCTTCAACTTTTAACCTCGAGATGGTTGCGTTTTTCATTTCTCTTGTTGTTCTTACTCAACTTTATTTTGTGAATTGCCCAGCGCGTGAGCATACAAATCTTGGCGTTTTTGTTTATTTTGTGCACGAATGGTCTTCCTTGGGGCGCTTCCCTTGTTCATGGCTTGGGGATAAACTCGAACGGTTCGCCTGTGCTATTTGGTGTTGGCTTGTGATGTCACTTGTGGACTTTGATGCTTGGCTGGAAACTTGGAGGGCGGTTCCACCAATTTTTGAGGTGAGGCATGGAATTTTGATATTTAAACACAAAAAAAAACGTGAATGCCCAGCGCGTGTGAGAGAGTAGAGGCTTGGCATTTGCTTGTTTACACCAAAATGTGATTTCCTGCGTTCTGCAAGAAGGACGTTCAGGGTTTTCTTTCAATGCGAAGAACACACTGCCTAAATGCGAATCGAATTCTAACTTTCGGATTTTGAAGTTCAACAATAACCACACCCAACATGGATATACATTCATACTGCTAGCATAATTTTACGTGAATCCGTGGCCTCCTTTAATCCCTACACAATCGTCTTTTCCAGCGAAATGGTCCCTGGACTCAACATTTCATTTTGTCAGCGAATTGGTCCCTGGACTCAGCATTTCGTTTTCCAGCGAATTTGTCCCTGGACTCATCATTTTTGTTTTTGCCAGCGGATTGGTCCCTGGACTCAGCATTTTCGCTTGCCAGTGATTTGTTGTCTCCATTAACTCTGATTTTGCATTTAAGTTCCCTGTGTTTTAACCCACTCACACTTAATACTTATGCGCTCAGATTTTACTGCCCTGCACTCCTACTCACTCTCGTTTTCACCCACTTAGGCTTATACATTGGTGCACCGATATTTATGCACAGTCCTCTGACTTCACTCACCCTTTTTCTTTCCATGCTCAACCTTGTGTAATTATGCTCAGAATCTTAGGCGCATTTTGGAATCCACACTCGGATTTGTAGTCAGATCTTAAGGTTACGCATAGAATGTTGTCTGATTTTTTAGCTAAGGTCAGACTTTAATTCAGCGAATTGCCTCTAGCAAAGATCAGTGAATTCTTCCTTGCACAAACGCCCAGTTCCTCCACTAAATGTATGATCATGATTTGTTAGTCAATGATTGTTTTGTTACGTCATTCTCTTCTGACAGCATTTTCGCCGCGTCCCCTTTTTGTTCTCAGCATCCTCGCCTTCCCCTTGACCTACTTTAATGTTGGAAGCCCCAAAAAATAAGAAGTGTGAACCTCATTTGATTGCTAACCATTTCCCTTGATAGCAAAAGGGTAGGTCCCTTCTCTGCGGTTGGTTGAACCTCTAAAATTATATTTCAATTATATTTCAGTTTAAATCATATTCCAGTTTAAAATTTTAATTCAATTTACAATTACATTTTAAAGTTATATTTCAGTTAAAATTTATTCCTATAAATTGTACCTTTTTCCAGCTGTGTAATTTGGCTTGAAAGTAATGAATGGAATTAACAACTTATCTCTTCCTTATCCATTTGGTTGTTAACATTATGGTTATAGGTATATCACACTCGGAACTAATTCATGATAATATGCTTATTATGAAATAAATCTTTCTCCTAAGAATGATCAACTATATGCTCCTAAATTTTACTTCCACCTTCAGTTGCTAAAATGGATATAGTATCTTTGGTGCACAAAAATGAATAATAATTTTATTGCCCATTAAAACTTGCTAGTGGAAAAACACAGTAACAATTAGTAATTAGTAGTGATAGGATTTTGGAAAAACGAAACCTAGGATAATGAAGCGATTGAAAAGACATTATTGATTAGAATAAGAATATGTTTTAGTTGATTATTGGTTAGAATGTTAGCACTCAATTCCATCATGGGATATAGGACTTGTTGAGTTTAGAATTTTGTGAGCACCAATTTATATGTATCACATAATGATTTTAAAGTTTGGCTTCATGCGCTCATGAATTTTTATGATGGTTAGATCTTAGACCATTGCGTAATAAAATGTAATGAATGTATTTAATGTGTGTCATTGAATTAACTTTGATTGATATTAGAATAAATCTGTTTATGGTTTCCATATAATGTATGCTAGTTAAGGAATTTTGGACTTCTTGCAGAACGGATTTTATGTCATGTATGGTGGTTTATAATTTGTTTATATTGTGTCTTGGATGATGTTGATGAATAGGTGTTAGGTTGCTTGCGCTATGGACTAAGATTATGCATAAATGTTTACGCCTTAGTTTACTAATGCGCATGTCACATTGTTGTTGTATGATTTTCTTATGATTGCATTATTGGCGCGCAATGATCGATAAGTGAATATGTTAATCTCGCAAATGGATCATGTGCTTACCTTGAAAATGATGTTGATTATTATAATTTGATGATTGATTTAATCGTATGCGTGGAAGTTAAGTAGACATTTGATTGCGCCTTAAAAATTGAATAAGTAGATTATTTGTGCCTTGGCTTATGTTGTTGCTAGATTGATTTAGTATCTAAGTTCTCTTGCACCATGGAATTTTATGTTACATGTGAGGGTTTACTAGAATGTTTTTGCGCCTTGATGATTGGTGATGATGTTATTTAGCTTAGTTGGCTTGGACTTGATTGTGTCAGGGGGGATGTAGACACCTCCTTGGTCCTCAAAACAGTCGCCAGCCTTGACACCTTACATGGTTAAAATCAATTGGAACCTGGGATTTAGCGTTTTTTATGTGTCCTGGAGCTCCTAACCTTGCAGGGTAGGTTGGGCAAGTAGTATATTATGTGTTTCTTGTGATTATATTTATGATCCTTATGATTTGTTATGGTATTGTATGTTTTCTTAGTGATATATGATGATGGTCCTTATGAAATGCGTTGAATGTTTAAGATTTGTATTGTTATGCATCGTTATTAATGGTAGAATTCATTGATTTTGGGTTGTTATTAATTAATGTTCTAATGCATTGATGTCTGTGTCATGGTTCATGGTGATGAGGTGTCGTAAATGTGTCATATTGGATTATTAATGCATTATTATTGTTTAGTTAATATATGTGATTGATGTGTCAACGATGATGGCTCTTTATTATGATGTTTTAAGTTTCTTAACACAACTTTAAAAAGAAGAAGAAAAAGAAAAAAATTGGCATGTTTCACGTCCCTTGGTTGTCGTAACGGCGGGGTCGTTACATATGGTATCAGAGTGGGTTCAACCCTGCGACTTGGGATCATTATGCCTTCCATTGAATAGACACTTGATTGTAATTGTCACTAATTATTTTGAATTCTAATCATGCAGGTAATCATGGTTAGAGGACGATGTGGAGGTAGACGACGTGGAGCTAGGAGAAGAGGTGTGACGCCTCCAGTAGCATCCACGCCAGAGGGGTCTAACCCTCAAGGAGAAGGACAAGTCGTCGAACAGGAACATATAGATGTGGGGGATGTGGTTGGTTTGATGAGGTTATTTCAGAGTATGTCAAAGGCCCTGATTAGCCGTCTAGATAGAGATGAGGCCAGGGAGTTGACACCCCCTGAGGGTCCACCGCGCGCCCCAATCGTTACTAGTAGAATTCATTGAGAACTTGAGAAGGTCAAGTTTCCCGAGTTCTTTAGTGCCACGGATGACGCAGCTGCCGAGGCATGGTTGGAGAATATGGTGATGTGATTTTCACTTCGCGACTATACCTTCAACATGAAGGTTTGCATAGCGGTATTTCAGTTGAAGGGGAGCGATTTTCTATGGTGAAAGATGCTCCTGCCACAACTGAACATTGTCGTCAAAGACGTGTCATGGGAACTGTTTGAGGAGCAATTCTAGGAGAGGTATTTGTCTAAGGAATTCATTGAGTGTCATCTCAATGAGTTCAACACCTTCTGATAGGGTCGTCGTACATTGTTCGAGTATGAGTCTCATTTCATGGAGCTGCTTCGGTATGCTCTGCATCTGAACACCGAGAAACTTAAAATCAACAAGTTCATGTTCAGCCTTAATGTCAACATTTGTGTGAAGGTGAGGATTTTAATGCCTCAGACATTTCACGATGTTGTCCAAAAGGCCCTCATAACTAAGGAAGAGCTCATCAGCGGGGGTCAGAGAAGGACTCTGGCAAGACCAACGGGACATGCGACATATAGTGTGTAGCAACATCAGACACTAGCTAGACATCCAACAGGGTATCGAGGAACTCCAAGAGGATCCACATTCACTACACCACAGCGACTGATGCCTCAACAGCAGACTCCCTACCGAGGACCAAAACACCAACAACAACGTCGACTGCAGCAACAACAATTCAGGCATGTTCAACAGAACAGACTAGGGTTACAGTCTGGTGGGCCATCAACTTCTACATCGAGGACCAAGAGTATTGGACCGAAAATCGGATGTTGGACATGTGAAGAGACACATTACTAGTTTGGCTGCCCAGTTGAGAGGGCTAGAGAAGTCGAATCAACCAGACCCTCCATAGTAGGGGATTTGGGCAATGCACATCGGATTTCTGCAGTGGTGAATAAACACCAGGCCAAGCACTAATCTACTATGTTCGAGACATTAGGTACCATTTTTTACCAGAACTTTAGTATTTTGATAGATCCAGGTGCTACAGAGAGGTTTATTTCTGGTGCAACACTAAAAAGAATTAAGGTAAAGGAAGTCAAACATGAAAAGTTTAGCTACGTAGAAATGGATTTGGGAGCCAAACAAAAGGTTGGAGGAAAGGTTACGGGTTGTAGCCTTAACTTGGGAGATTTTTTCATGAAGGCCAACCTGTAAGTCATGATCTTAGGATCTTATGACATTGCGATCGGTATGGATTAGTTGGAATCGCAGGAGGCGATACTCAATTGTAAGATGAAACGGTTGAGTTTGGTCGATGATGAGGGATAGAGACGTGTGATTGTAGGAAGGAAGCAGGGAGTTTCCATAAGGTTCATCTCTTCCCTACATCTTCAAAAGAGCATGTGTAAGGGATGCAAGCTATATGTGATCCTTGCATTGAACGAAAAGGGCATGGCGGAAGGACTAGAAAACCTTCCGGTAGTACGACAGTTTGCAGATGTATTTCCATAGGAGTTACCAGGATTGCCTCCTGAGAGGGAGTTTGAATTTACCATCGAACTAAAACTTGGGACTGAGCCGATAGCAAGAATGTCTTATCGGATGTCGACCCCTGAGTTACAGGAGTTGAAAATGTAGCTGAAGGAGTTGTTGAACCTAGGAATTATACGTCCAAGTGTGTCACCGTGGGGTGTGCCCATTATTTTCATACGAAAGAATAATGGGTCGTGCATACTCTACATTAACTATAGTCAATTGAACAATGAAGTGATCAAGAACCAGTATATGTTGTCAAGAATAAATTATATGTTTGATCAGATGAAAGGTGCGACAGTGTTTTCGAAGATCGACTTGAGATCAGGGTATCACCAATTACGGATCAAGGACGAAGACATTCCTAATAATGCATTCAAGACGAGGTTTGGACATTATGACTTTATCGTTTAACCGTTTGGACTGACTAACTCCCCAGGGGTATTCATGGGCTTGATGAATGGGGTGTTCTGCGAATACTTGGACAAGTTTGTTCAAGTATTCATCGACGATATTTTGATATATTCTCGAATGATGGAAGAACATGATGAACATTTGTGCTTAGTACTACAGTATCTATGAGAGAAAAAATTGTTTGGGAAACTCTTGAAATTCTTTTTTTATCAATCGAAGATTCATTAATTAGGGCATGTCATTTCCGGCGAAGGCATCATTGTGGATCCAGCAAAGATAGAGGCTATTATGGGATGGCCTACACCGACAAATGTCCCAGAAGTTTGTAGCTTCATTGGTTTAGCGAGATATTATCGACGGTTCGTCGAGGGTTGTTCGAAGATAGAAAATCCGATTACGAAATTCTAGAAGAAGAACAAGAAGTTTGTATGGACTAAGAAATGCGTAGAAGCATTTCGATGAATCAAGCAGTTTTTGACGACAACGAAGATACTAAAAGTCCCTAACATGGACGAAGATTTCTTGGTATGTACAGACGCATCCAAGGAAGTCTTAGGTGGAGTCTTGATGCAAGACGGTCGAGTGATCACTTACAACTCGAGAAAGTTAAGAAAGAATGAGTAGAACTATGTGACACAAGACTTGGAGTTATTATTCATTGTGTATTCCCTGAGAGTGTGGAGACACTACCTGATTGGACAAAAATTCAAACTAAAAATGGACCATTGTGGTTTGCAACACATTTTTACGCAAAGTGACTTGAACGCGCGACAAAGGCGTTGGTCGGAACTACTTAGCAAGTTCGATTTCGAGATTACCTACATAAAAGGAACAATGGACAGAGTGGTTGATCCGCTGAGTTGGAGACCACACATATTTTCGGTGATACCTCTTCAGACGAATATACGTGAAAATATTTTAACTTTACAGTGTGATGATGACTCGTATCAAGAGGTTAAGGAGTTTATCGAAAAAAACACCATGTTGGTACAAAAAATTGAGGGATTTACTGTGGAAAACAACGGATTAATGAGATATAATAATCATATTTATGTACTGCCCAATGATGAATTGAGAAGTTTGATCTTAAAAGAATCTCATAGAGATGTGTACATGGCTCATCCTGGAGTCACGAAGATGAGGGAAGACCTTAAACCCTTATTATTCTAGAAAGGAACGAAGACAAACATAGTCAACTATGTGGCAAGATGTCTAGAATGTCAGCGAGTGAAGGCTGAACATAGAAATCCAGCAAGATTACTACAACCACACGTTATTCCAGAATCAAAATGGGAGGTCATTTCGATTGAATTCATTGTTGGATTGCCACTGACGGCAAGGAGGCGCAACTCGATTTTCGTGGTAGTTGAATCTCTGACTAAGAGTGCACATTTTATCCCTATGTGTACGACATATCAGGCACCAGACATAGCTAGAATTTTTATCAGCGAGATAGTGAGACTTCATGGCATGCCTAAGAGGGTCATATCTGATCAAGGATCGATGTTTATAGGACGATTTTGGACTAGTTTCCAAGACGCCTTGGGAACCCAACTTAAATTTAGTACCGCATATCACCCAGAGACATACGGGAAGACCAAACGAACGAACCAAATCTTGGAGGATATGTTGCGTATGTACGTGATGGACTAATAGAAGCATTGGGAAGAGTTATTTCCTTTGGTAGAGTTTGCATACAACAACAACTATCAAGGCACCATTAATATGACGCCATTTGAGTTTCTTTACAGGCGACCATGTGGGAAGCCTTTGAGTTGGGATTGTCTTGAGGATAGGGTCTTGGTAGGACTAGAAGCGATCCAAGAAATGGAATAGAAAATGAAAATGATAAGACAAAGGATCAAGGAAGCATAGGATCGACAGAAGAGTTATGCTGATGCGCATCGTGTTGACTGTAGTTATGAAGTTGGTGATCGAGTCTTCTTGTAGGTGAAACCGCACAAGAGTTCGATCAAGTTTGGAAAGGGTGCTAAACTCTCTCCTGGGTTCATGGGATCTTTCGAGGTTATGGAAAGGAAGGGGCCCGTGGCCTATCGACTAACATTTCTTGATTCTTTGAGGTGTATGCACGATGTTTTTCACGTATCTATTTTGAGACATTATGTTAGTGATCCTACACATGTGATTGACATGAGTTCCTTGTAGGTATCGGACGAGGGTGCTCTCATGGCAGAGCCGATCTGCATTCTGGACCATCACATTTGACATCTATGACGTCGAACAGTCAATCAGGTCAAGGCCCGGTGAGACAATTATAGTCCACACTCGGCTACCTGAGAGGACGAACATGATATGCATCAACAATTTCCATTTTTGTTTAATAGCTATACATTTATATATTGTCAAATCCTTTATATTTTTGCACTTGTATACTATGAAACTTCGGGATGAAGTTTAAAACAACAGGGGGTGTATGTAACATCCCACTCTTGCTCACACATGATTTGACTTATTCTTTGAGGACACTTGCATGCAAGTGATACGGTTCATTATATGATTGTATGTTTTGCTTATGGATTATGATGATGGTGTGGATATGATGATATGTTATTTCATTATATATGTATCGACATGTGCTATTGACGGGTTTCTCTTGACTGTGCACGACGCTTGACATATTGGGGATGACGATGGCATCGGTGGACCTCCTTGGACTATGGATCAAGTCAGGGAGTGGATTGTATATGGTTTGGGTATTTCTATTTATGCATATGTGACATATGTTTGGGTATATCATGATGATGGTTATGGATCGCTGGCATGTTTCGTTGATGGATGCAAGCTGACAATTTCTTGCTAATAAGATTCACATTAGGAGTAAAGGGGCCAGGCACAACAACCAGAGATATTTAGGGAGAGGTGTGGCAGTAGACCTGCCACAACCTACTAGCACTCCTATCGTGGCTCGAACTGTAGGTTAACGATTACCTAGTTTGAGAGATCCACGATGTCATGAGGGCAGAGTGAGACAGTCGTTGATGAAGATTATAAAGGGCGCGCAATAAGGCAAGTTCCTTATTCCTTAGAGGCCCTTAGTCTCCCACAAGGTGGCCTGATGGAGTATTGAATCCAAGGGTTGGACATCTATCAAAATCAGTCCAAAGGCGAGTGGCACCCTTGGAGCACGTAGTTCATCTTGAAGGGCGCGTCGCATAAATGAAACATGAATAAAGGTGAGTGGCACCCTTGGAGCACATAGTGTGTCCTAAAGGGCACATCACGATTTTTTTAATACTAGTGAATGAACCTAGGTTCCTAGAAAACAATATCTTACTTTGACATGGTCAGTCTTAAAATAATTATGTATGAGTAAAGTTATTAATTATAATTTTTCCCTTAAAAAAAATAAATCTAACCTAGTTGAAATTAAAGCCTAGATCTAAGTAGGATATGAGGACTAAAATTAACTAAGCAATTAATAAAGGGGGGATGAAGAAAATTCAAATTTAAAATTTAAAGGAGAAATAAATTATCTAAAATAAAAAAAATAATTGTTGTTTATGTGCAAAACTTGCTAAATTAGAACTTAGAAAAAAAGGGGAAATTAAATGCAAAATGAATGTGGAACACAGAAAGGAATCTAGTCTAGAGAAATTTCCTAAATGAAACTAAACTAAGCTTTAAGAAAGGCGTCAATCATTAAAGGAAATAGAGGGAATAAAGGGACAGAAATGAGTGTTCTTAGGAATGCTTTTAGGTGGGTGAGAGAAATTGGCAAATAAATTAAATTAATTAAATGAATTTTTGATGCAACTAAGGGATCGAGTGACAAGTGTACAGGAAAGAATGTTTCCTAATAAAAAATTAATATAAATAATTTAACGTGCATTTTGGAAAAGGGACACTAAGAGAACTCCATAAAATAAATGACAGGAATGGATCATGACTGGTATGCGTAAGGTTATGTTGTCGGGTCCCTGAGGTGTAGGACAGTCGGTGACAGAGTGTGTTGTTAAGTCACTGGTTCGAAACTTGCAAGGACAAAAAATCCAACCATGTTAAGGGTTGATGTGGCTTAGGCTGGGTGTGATCCCCGGGTGATTTTGACCACTTAGATGCCCCTGATTCGTGGTTTCTTAGCCATAGGCTAGTCCCATAGGGCACGGATAAACTAGAAAACAAAAAAAAAAGGTTATGCTGCCGGATTTTTCTTGTGGGAGTTGGGATACCCGGCTCGAATAGAGAGTGGTAGCTCGACCTTGCGAGGCGAGCTGGGAGATATCTTTTCTCTAGTTTGTGTGCATGGCCCCTTTGCCGCTTGGGGGGCGCAGGGGGAAGAAGGGTACCCCTAGCGTTGTTTGGGAGGTACCGGTGAGGTCTCATCGATTAGAAAGCAAGAGCGAGGAGGATCACCAACAGCCGAAGAACATCCACAAGCCATCACCCGGTTACGATACGCCTTTAAAATTTGCAGTTGTAATTTAGATAGAAATTGTACATAGATTCATGTGTTGTTGGAATTGTATTGGATTTCCGTTATGTTTGGCAACATTTCTTGAGGTGGTTAGCTAGGATTAAATTTGACGGATTGGTTTTCTTTTCTATCTCTGCGCCTTGTTTTTTTTTTTTTTCTACGCCTTGGTATTTTTAACTCTGTGCCTTGGATTTTTTTTTATATATCTCTGCACCTTGGTTTTTCTTATCTCTGCACCTCGGTGTTCTTCTCTCATTATTTTTTTCTCCATTCGTAGCAAGGCTCTGCATAGCCTCTTTTGTGTTTTTCCCATAGCACAATGAAATGACGGGCCCAGTACCTCTCTGCGTCTTATTGGTAATTCTTTTACACTTACTTTTACCTTGGCCTTCAACTTTTAACCTAGAGATGGTTTCATTTTTCGTTTCTCTTGTTGTTCTTACTCATCTTGATTTTGTGAATTGCCCAGCCCGTGAGCATAGAAATCCTGGCGTTTTTGTTTCTTTTGTGCACGAATGGTCTTACATGGGGCGCCTCCCTTGTTCATCACTTGGGGCTAAACTCGAGCGCTAGGATTGTGTTGTTTGGTGTTGACTTGTGATGTGACTTGTGGACTTTGATGCTTGGTTGGAAACTTGGAGGTTGGGTCCACCAATTTTTGAGGTGAGTCCTGGCGTTTTGATGTTTATACACAGCAAAAGAAAAACGTGAATGCCCAGCGTGTGTAAGAGAGGAGTGGCTTGACATCTTCTTGTTTACACCAAAATGTGATTTCCTATGTTTTTTTTCAATCCTCAACTAGTTTAAACTCTTCTGCAAGAAGGGCGCTAAGAATTTTCTTTGAAGCCGAACACCACACTGCCTAAATGCGAATCGAACCCTGACTTTCGGATTTTGAAGTTCAATAGTAACAGTACTCAACAGTGATATACATTCATACTGCTAACGTAATTTTACCTGAATCTATGGCCTCCTTTAGTCCCTGCACAATCGTCTTTGCCAGCGAAATGGTCCCTGGACTCAACATTTTGTTTTGCCAGCGAATTGGTCCCTGGACTCAACATTTCGTTTCCCAGCGAATTGGTCCCTGGACTCAGCATTTTCGTTTTTGCCAGCAGATTGGTCCCTAGAATCAGCATTTTCTCTTGCCAGTGATTTGTGGTCTCCATTAACTCTGATTTTTCATTTAAGTTCCCTGAATTTTTACCCACTCACACTTAATACTTATGCACTCATATTTTAATGCGCTTCCCTCCTTCTCACTCTCATTTTCACCCACTCGGGCTTACACATTGGTGCACCGAGTTTTATGCGCAGTCCTCTAACTTCACTCACCCTTTTTCTTTCCACGCTCAGCCTTGTGTAATTATGCTCAGAATCTTAGGCGCGGTCTGGAATCGACACTCGGATTTACACTCAGATCTTAAGGTTATGCCTAGAATGTTGTCCGATTTTTTTAGCTAAGCTCAGATTTTAATTCAGCGAATTAGCTCCAGCAGAGCTCGACGAATTCCTCCTTGCACAAACGCCCATTTCCTCCACTAAATGTTTGACCATGATTTGTTAGTCAACGATTGTTTTGCTACGTCATTCTCTTGTGGCAATGTTTTGGCTACATGCCTTTGCTTTTCTCAGCATCCTCGCATTTCCCCTCGACCTGCTTTAATGTTGGAACCCCAAAAAAATAATAAGTGTGAACCTCATTTGATTGCTAACCATTTCCCTTGATAACAAAAGGGCAGGTCCCTTCTCTGCGATTGGTTTAACCTCTAAAATTATATTTCCGTTTAAATCATATTCCAGTTTAAAATTTTAATTGAGTTTACAATTACATTTTAAAGTTATATTTCAGTTAAAATTTATTCCTATAAATCGTACCTTTTTCCAGCTGTGTAATTTGTCTTGAAAGTAATGAATGGAATTAACAACTCATCTCTTCCTTATCAATTTGGTTGTTAATATTATGGCTATAGTTATATCATAGTCAGAACTAATTTATGATAATATTCTTATTATGAAATAAATCTTTCTCTTACGAATGATCAACTATACGCTCCTAACTTTTACTTCCACCTTCAGTGGCTAAAATGGATATAGCATCTTTGGTGCACAAAAATGAATAATAATTTTATTGCCAATTAAAGCTTGCTAGTGGAAAAACACAGTGACAACTTAGTAGTGATAGGATATTGGAAAAAAAAAACCTAGGATAATGAAGCGATTGAAAATAAATTGTTGATTAGAATAATAATCTGTTTTAGTTGATTATTGATTAGAATGTTAGCACTCAATTCCATCATGGTATATAGGACTTGTTGAGTTTAGAATTTTGTGCGCCAATTTATATGTATTACATAATGATTTTAGAGTTTGGCTTCTTGTGCTCATGGATTTTTATGATGGTTAGATCTTAGACCTTTGCACAATAAAATGTAATGAATGTATTTACCTTGCATCGTTGAATTAGCTCTGATTGATATTAGAATGTTTTTGGTTATGGATTTCATATAGTGTATGATAGTTAAGGATTTTTGGACTTCTTGCGCAACGAATTTTATGTCATGTATGATGATTTAGAATTTGTTTATCATGCACCTTGGATGATGTTGATGAATATGTGTTAGGTTTCTTGCGCTATGGACTAAGATGACGCATAAATGTTTACGCCTTAGTTTACTAATGCACATGTCACAATGTTGTTGTTTGATTTCCTTATGATTGGATTATTTGTGTGCAATGATCGATAAGTGAATATGTTAATCTGGAAAATGGATCATGTGATTACCTTGAAAATGATATTGATTATTGTAATTTGATGATTGATTTAATCGCGCGCTTGGAAGTTAAGTAGAAATTTGATTGTGCCTTAAAAATTAAATAAGTATATTATTTGTGCCTTGGCTTATGTCGTTTCTAGATTGATTTAGTATCTAAGTTCTCTTGCACCATGGAATTTTATGTTACATGTGTGGGTTTACTAGAATGTTATTTCTCCTTGATGATCGTTGATGATGTTATTTAGCTTAGTCGGCTTGGACTTGATTGTGTCGGGGGGGATGTAGACACCTCCTTGTCCCTCAGAACAGTCGCCATCCTTGAGACCTTAAAAGGTTAAAATCAATTGGAACCTGGGCTTGAGCGTTGCTTATGTGTCCTGGAGGTCCTAACCTTGCAGGGTAGGTTGGGCAGGTAGTATATTATGTGTTTCTTATGACTATATTTATGATCATTATGATTCGTTATGGTATCTTATGTTTTCTTAGTGATATATGATGATGGTCCTTATGAGATGCGTTGAATGTTTAAGATTTGTATTGTTATGCATCATTATTAATGGTAGAATGCATTGATGTTGGGTTGTTGTTAATTAATATGCTAATACATTGATGTGTGTGTCATGGTTCATGGTGACGAGGTGTCGACAATGTGTCATATTAGATTATTAATGCATTATTAATGTTTCGTTAATATATGTGATTGATGTTTCGACGATGTTGGCCATTTATTATGATGTTTTAAGTTTCCTAACACAACTTTAAAATGAAGAAGAAAAAAAATTGACCTGTTGCACGTCACTTGGTTTTTGTAACGGTGGGGTCGTTACAATATTGTTGTATTCATTCCTAATTGGTGAATCTGGACATAGTGGGAATTGAATAGGTGGTTGATTCAACCATTCTTGGTATGCTTCCTCTCTAATTTGTGATCTCATTGCAACCGTCTATTAGGTTTACATTGTTGTGGGGTGCAACGAAAGATGTTAGGTAGGTCGCTCATCATCAAAAGAATCATAATTTCAAAAATATTGAACATTAGAACAACGATGATATTAGTAAGCACAATGCAATATTTGTTTTGTTCAAATTACATTATACCAAACAATTATTACCATCGTTGACCAAGGATTGCGACTGGAAGATGGAATGTCAAAATTGGCAGGGTAAATTGGTTGTCCATTTTCATCTACCAACTGCTTGCAGTATGTTGATCCTGATAAGACCTTCCAACATTTTTGAACCTATACTGGAATACTTTTTTTCGTTTGAACTCGATTCTGAATCAGGATCCTGCAAAATTGGATACATTTTTATTCAGAATGACATGGATAAAAAACAATTCAATGAGATAATTGAAACATAAATAAAATAAGTTAAACTTACTAGAGATGGAAAGGGAGAAATCCATGATGGACTTTGAGCAATATGAAATGGGATGGAATTTGAAGAATTGGCCATTTGATCATATAATAAGGTTTCCTCCTTGCATTTCAACAAAATTAACAATAAATTTTCTTGTACATATCTAAAATAAATTTCGAGGACCATACCACAATCTGAGTTTGAATATAGTTTTGAAACCATTTTTTAAAAATAAGGCAACATAAAATGTAAAATGTATACTAAAGTATTGCAAGTCATGTCAATTCATCCTAAAAGATAATTTGAGTTGAGATGAATATACTATTTTATGCTAAAATAAAAGTTCAAATAACTTTAAAAGAATAATGGTGCACTTATAAACCACAAATGCATCGGTGTGCATATTAATAATGAGCAGCGGTGCGTTGAAAAATAAACCACGCCGTGTTTCTAGATTTTGTTAATAAAAAAAATTATATGTTGTCGGTGCATCAAATAATATGGATGCAGTGGTGTGCAATGTAATATGGAAACACCGATGTGTCTTACATAAATGCACCGTTGTGCTGAAAATTTTACAAAAAAAAACACATTTTTTTTAAACAATTAAAAAAAGAGTTGGAATCGAATTTCATAGAGTCATTTAAATACTAAAAATCTATTCACTATTTCATTATTTTGCAGGGGAGAGACTTGCAAGAGAGACATACAGAGGGAAAATGTGAAGGAGAAGAATACTTTGGAACCACAATATTATTCAGAATATGAGAATTTGAAGGGTATGGTGATTCACTTTAAACCCTTTTCATAAAGTTTTTTTAATATTAAGAATGTATTCAATATTTTCATTATTTTTCCAAAATTTATAGGAGATAGATTTGGAAGAGAGACATACCAGGGAGCATTATGGAGCAGAAGAATACTTTGGAACAACAAAAATATTCATAAAATCATGATTTGAAGGGTATGGTAATTCACTCAAAACCATACATTCAGAAAAATAAAATAAAATAATTCACTTACCTTAAACCCTTGTTTTTTTTTTTTCTTTCGTGAATGCAAAATTTCACACTAGGGTTTAACTTCCCCTATCACTTCAAAATTAGAGATTTTCATTTTAGGTATTTTAGATCTAATGTTTTTTTTTTTTGTATATAAATGTTTTGCATGTGATGCAAAGGGACCATTTATTGCATCAGATCCCAAACACAGTAGGCCCTCTGTCTTTTTATTTTTATTTTTTTTAAACTCTTTCCAATTTGACATTTTTTTTAAAAACATTTTTCTCTTTTCTGGTATGCCTTTTTGACAAAAATACACCGATGCGTTTATGTATAAAGAATGCACTAACTAATCCAGATTTAAAAAAAAAAATTAAAAATATGGTGCATAAAAAAAAATATCGTCGATGTTCTCATCTAAATAACACAGAAAATGTTGTCATATAATTTTTAAATTTTTCTTCTTATCTGTGTATATTTTTTAAATTTTTTGTTACGAATGTTTAATTTTTTTGCTATGTTTTTGTTTTCTACTATAGTTATTGTCATGTCTTCTATATATATCGCACTGTTGTAATTCACAATATTTTAAAAAATAAATTAAATTGTTCATTGCATGGTAGTGTATGGAACACACCTATGTATTTTATGTAATAAACACATCGGTGCTTTGAATACAAAAAGCGCACTAGATACACCAATTTTTTTCTTTGAAAATTATGTAATTTATTTATAATATAAATTTAATAATTTTTGTATTGAATGGTACAAGTTGTATATTGATAAAATTATGAGTGAGAAGAGTTCAAATAAGAAAATTTTTGGTCGACACAATGATGACACATCCAAAAAAACAAAAAAGGTAGGTTCTCTGTAAATTCTATACAAAATTAATATTTTTGAACTATATGTAAGTTTAACTAATATGTATTGGTTAGTGTGTGTCATGTAGGGCAAAAAAATGAGGGTGTTCGATAACATTATTTTTAATCTAAGTGCAGAAGAGAGTAAAAGTTTGATGGAAAAATTGCAGAGGGATGAATCAGGTGAATGAAAAAAAACTATTCAATATATATATATATATATATATATATATATATATATATTTAATTTCATTAATAGTATACTTATGAATATTATATGACATGTTTTAAACAATCTATTAATTCACATATGTTTAATGTTCTATAGGCACTAACAATGAGGGAACAATATGTCATCATAACAAAACAAAATTGATTAATAGAGAAGATGTAAATGATGATGAATTGGTCCTTAGATCATCTGAAGTGGTGTTGGAGATTAATCAAAGGGGGGGAAACTTTCACAAAACTGTGAGGGATATAGTGGAATGAATGTATAGTCATAATTTCCACTTACAATATATAAATCAATCCAATAATTCCAAAAACCAATTTATATTTAAACTACAGGAAGAATTTCCAAAGCAATGGTCAATGGACCTGTCATACTTGCAATAGAAAAAACATACAACAACAAAAAAAAATCATTCAAAAACTAATATTCCTAAAAACACTTTTTAGGGATATATATATATATATATATATATATATATATATATATATATATTACAAAGTATTCATTTATTAATATATCAATTTTTTGATATTTAATTTTCATATATCAATATAAAAATACTTTATTGTCATGTTATTTTTTTCAGGAAAATTATGATGATGATGATGATGATGATGATGATTAATGTTCACTAAGACCTAATTGGTCTATCGGACCTTAAGAGGGTAAGTGGTTACTTGTGATTCTTTAGAATTTTGTTTCTGTGCTCGAAAAGCATTAAGAGAAGCTTTCTAAGATCACCATACTTTTGTTGAGTTAAGAGGTTAGGAAAATCTCAGAGGACCAATGCGTTGATATCTGAAATATGCCAGTATGAATGTCCAAAAAAGTGTACAAGGAGATGGTTAAAGAATTGGACATAATTGCATCGCATGAGGAGCTATCTCAACAACAACGTGCTTCAAATGTATGTAATCATTGAAATTTTCTATTAGGTACAAATAATTAATTATACATTAAATATTAATTTTCAAATATTCTCTTACAGAAAATAAAAGAAAATGGAACTCATTCTGCACACAAAACTCGATGACAAGGAAGAAAATGGTTGATAGCAAAGTTTGTGAGTAATTTTTATTTCCTTATAACAACTTAAGTTTTTTTTAATATATATTTTAAGTTCTTTTACAACAACCATCATTGAATGTCTTCAAATAGATGCTAACATACAAAGAAGAACCATAAGAAAAATTGATTGGCATTGGGTTAATTAAGGGTTGTGAGTATATGTTGGCATATCAAAAATTAATTGTCGAATTTGTAAGTATAATCTATGTTGTTTTACTTCCCACATTTTATAATTAATTAAACAAAAATAATACTTTATATTAAATCTATGATTTATTATGGGGTATAAAACTTGCAGGAAACAAAGTATGGAACTGAGCCAACTGAAGAATTGTTGATACAGGGCATGAGATTTGATTTTGAACATATGTGTATGATTCATGAGTCACTTCTTCCTTTGGAGGTACATCAATTTTCAATTTACATTCATGTATATTATTTATTTCAATTTTCAGTATTCTCACCAATGTAGATAGACTCATTAAA